>JAQQSK010002088.1:0-260646 GCA_028658325.1 Potorous gilbertii | reverse complement strand
GGGGATAGAAATGGCTCCATCACATGGCGAAGAGGATGAGGAAGGCCACCATCAGGCAAAAGAGCCCCATGGCCTCAGACAGGGCAAAGCCCAGGATGGCGTAGGAAAAGAGTTGCTGCTTCAAGGAGGGGTTCCTGGCATAACCAATGATGAGACTTCCAAATACTGTCCCAATACCAGCTCCAGAGCCAGCCACCCCCACAGTGGCAGCCCCAGCTCCAATAAACTTGGCTGCTGTGTCAACGTCCCTTGAGACAGCGCTAGTTTGGAATCCACATCTGGGGACAAGTGAGGTCAGGGGACCTGATGCTGCCAAAATGCTGAGGTTCTCATCTGTCCGAACCTCCGGCGGTTTTAGTACCACTGCAGATAAAGGTCTACTCAGTAGCTGAGAGCTGCCCTCGCAAGAGCAGGGGTAGAGATGAGCTTGGTGCAGGCATACATTTTCAAGGGGTGAGGGGCAAAGCTGAAGAGCTGCCGGCAGAGCAGAGGAGACAGAGAGGGGGCTGGGGTCAGTTACTTAAAAAACAAAAACAATCCAAGTAAGGGTCAAAAAAGGGGAGCCATCCAGAAGCCAGATCAGTAAGGGAAGTGAGGTATGGGGAGATAAGAACTCTTGGCAACCAGAGCCTGGGAGGGGAAGGTAGTTGACTGGGGAAACAATAATCGTGGATTTGTGAAGGAAGATCATACCGGGTGGGGTAACAGTGATTTAATCTTTTAAAACAGGAAGAGGAAATTCTCCCATTAGTATTAATTTGCCTCTCCCTAACTACCTGGTTTGTGCTGAACATTTGTGGAATGGAAGAAATGGTGAGTATTACATTATCCTCATCTCCATATCCTTATCAGAGTCCAAACACCCTTCTCCTAAATCTCTGCCTTGGTGCCCCAAATCTATGCACATGGAATCCCAGTATGATAAATCCAGAGCTGGAAGACTTCAGAGACCAACGAGTATGCTACTTCATTTTTATAGATGAGGAAATTAAGACTCAGAGAGGGTGAGTGGTTTGACTGGATAGTAAGCATCAGAGATTAGATCTCTGTGCCTTAGTTTCTTCATATATGAAGTGAGGGTGGAGTAGATGACTTCTGAAGTCCTTTTTAGCTCTAAATCTGTGAGTCTTCATGACCCCTTTTGGGCTTTTCTTGGAAAAGATACTAGAGTGGTTTGCCATTTCCTTCTCCAGTTCATTTTACAGATGAGGAAACTGAGGTAAACAGGGTTAAGTGACTTGCCCAGAGTCACACAGATACTAAGTGTCTAAGGTCAGATCCCTTCTCTTTCACCCTCATTGCTTTCTTCTCATATGTAAAAATGGAGGCCATAGCAAAGAAAGAAAAGAATACAAAATGATGGAAGGAAATACACAATTGTCTATCATAACCACAAATGTGAACTCATCCAGGAACAACAGTATAGGGTAGCAAGGTGCATTACAAAGCAGAATTCAAAAATGTATTGTTTATAAGTAACATACCTGAAATAGAAAGATTTGCATAGAATTAAAAATGAGGAGCTGGAGTAGAATCAATTGTGTTTCAGGTAAACTCAAAAGGCGACGGTCCCAATCATAATCTCAGATGAGAAAATAGTGAAAAAAAAACACAATTGAAAGCTATAAACAGGGAAAGCATGTTATACATAAAACAATGAACTAACAGCAGTACTTAATGTTCAGTATACACTGAATGCACCATAGATAATAAAATATCAATTCTTAAAACATGTACTCAATGGCGTAGTATTTAAGTATTTAAAAGAAAAGTTAATGAAATTATAGGGAGAAAGATTAAGTAGAACTATAACTAGAAGAGTCTTTAATGTTTCTGAGATCTAAACAAATTTAATTAAAAAATAAACAAGAAGGAAGTTAGGGACCTGAATAGAACTATAGAAAAATTAGATATAAAAGATCTCTTTGAATTACCAAATGAGGCAAGAGGCAGAACCAAGATGGTGGAGTAACAGGAACTCACTTGAACTCTCCCAAATTCCCCTCCCCACAAAATTAAAATAATGCCTCAAATTGAATTTTGGAGTGGTAGAACCAACAAAAGGATGGGGTGAAACAATTTTCCAGCCCAAAACAACTTAGGAGGTTGGCAGAAAAGATCTGTCTCTCCAGAGAGGTGGTGGTTCCCAGCAGCTGTGCAGGCCAGGCCTTGAAAGTGACTACATCAATGAGGCAACAGTTTTGGGAACTTTCAGTACACAGATCAAAGTGGGATTGGACCTACTGTCAGAAGGAAATTACTGGGAACCCTTTGCTAGCACTGTGTCCACACACAGTTCAGAGGCATGGTCCCAGCTAGCACTGGTACTTGCCTGGGGAAGCAGTAGCCCCTGTCACAGTTCCAGGGCAGAGAGGAGTTCTTCTGGTCATTCAAAAGCGATCTAGTGCCCTTGTCTCAAGTCTAAGGTGAAGATCACTTGTCTGAATTGCATTCACAGGACAGAAGGAATGAGAGCTCTCATGGTCACAGGGGAGCATGGCCACTGGTTGTGGTTCTGAGTCTTAGAGGACTGCTTGTGGAGGCTCATCAGCCAGAGCACAGATCAGGAGAGCGGTGACCACACCTCTCCTTACAACATACCACCTTGAAAAACTGCAAACTTTTAGATCCCCAGAATTAGCTCTGAAGACAGCATTATGAAAAACTTAAAGCTTGGGATAGTTCCTCCTGCATCTCAGGAGCAGAGATGAACTTAACACAAATTACTAAATGGGAAAAGAGTAAACACATTTCTCAGCTGTGCATGGAACTATAACAAAAATAGATTATGCGATAGAGCATAAAAACCTCAGAAACAAATGCAGAAAAGCGGAAGTAGAAAATACATAATTTCATGATCACAATGAAACAGAAAGTACAATCAATAGAGAATATTTGAAGAAAGGATTCAAATTTAAATGTAGACTAAATAATTTAAGCCTAAAGAATGGGTAAGTCAAAGAACAGATCATAGAAACAAAAGATAATTTCTTCAAAGTGATAACAAAGAGGCAATATGCCAAATGTTTTGGAACTCACAGAAAGGAGTTCTTGAGTGAAAATTTATATCATTACAATTTAATCAACAAAAGAAAGAACAGAACAATGAACTGGGAACACAATTAAAAAACCCCTAAAAAAAAACTCATTTAAACACAAAAATAGAAATCCTTAAAATCAAAGAGATTAACAAAATTCAAAGCAAAAAATAATAATAAAACTAAAATCTGGTTTTTGAGCTAATTTGGTTTTGTAAAAAGAGAGAGACAAATGAAACTACCAATATCAAAAATGAAAAAGGAGAATTCACAAGAGAAAATAAAGGAAATTATGAGAAACTATTTTGCCCAATTATTTTCCAATAATTTTGACATCAAATGTATTTACAAAAATGAAAAATGCCTATATTAACAAAAGAAGAGAGGATTTCCAATAATGGGGAGAAAAACTTGAATAAGTCATAATTGAATTTCCAAATCAGAGGAAGAAAATCCAGTAACAAATGGATTTATAAGTTAATACTATCAAACATTAAAAAGAATTAATTCAAACTAACTCTTAATTCAGACTAATCTTTCCAGAGCAAGATTGGCCATATCAGCTCTCAGAGTGCTAGGGGGTACCCTAAGAATTGGGAATATCTTTTTGTAATGCTATTAACTTGAGCCCCTATTCAAATGTGTTTCCCTCAGATTTCCTGGGGGCTTCCTGGTCATCTAAAGGCATAAAAAGGCCCAACCACATGATGCCCATCTAAGGGCATCCGAGGGGCCCATATGAACACATAATCACAGTATAAGAACTTTGGCTCAAAATATGAGTTAACAAAAGACATAATATGAGGAATTAGAAGTCCAAGAGAAGAAAGAAGAAGGTAATTGCACAACAATTATACAAAGAACTCAGAAGAAAAATATCTTGGCCACAAGGCGTACAGGATTGACTGGAAGAGATTAAGTGGAAAATTTTAAAAATTAAATTGAAATGAGAAGCCAGGAAGAAAAAAAATCAAAAGGAAAACAGAAAGCAGAAGACATGAATCATTTTAAATTAATGATAAATAAAAAGAATGGAACGAACAGAATTCAATGACTAAGTCAAACAAGTGGGAAAGAAACACAAACAACTCTAAGATACCTGCTATCTAAAGCAACTGACCTAGAGAAAAGAATTACCAGGCTACTTGAAAACCATGATCATACATTACATAATATTATAAGAAATCACAAAAGAAAACTGCATAAATAAATTCGAACCAGAGGTCAAAAGGAAAATAAAAGGAATCCTCAGGTATTCTCCTTAAAGAATACCATAACCAAAATTCAGAGTTGATAATTCAAAGAAAAAAATACTGCAACAAGTATAACTGTGATTCCAAGGACAATTAAGTCTAATTTTACATAAATTGCTTGTAATAATAAGATATATTTCCTCTTTTATATGAGAAATTTCTTCCTTTTTTATATGAAAAAATTTGCCCCATTGTACTTTTCCCTCCCCCCTTCTTCCAGTGCATCCTTCTTTCTCACCCTTATGTTCTTTTTTTGGGAGATCATCCCTGCATAATCACCTTACACCCATGCCCTCTGTCTAAATAGATTCTTTCTAACTGCCCTAATAATGACAAAGTTCTTAGGAGTTACATGTACCGTCTTCCCATATAGGAATATAAACAATTTTATTCCACTGAGTCTCTTACGATGACTCGTTTACTTTTTTATGCTTCTCTTGAGTCTTCCGTTTGAACATCAGATTTTCTATTCAGCTCTGGTCTTTTCATCAGGAGTGCTTGAAATTCTCTATTTAATTCAATATCCCTTCTTCCCTCAAAGGATTATACTCAGTTTTGCAGGCAGGTGATTCTTGGTTGTAATTCTACTTCCTTTGGATTCTGGAATATCATATTCCAAGTCTTCCATTCCTTTAATGTGGAAGCTGCTAAATCTTATGTGATCCTGACTGTGGCTCTGTGATATTTGGATTGTTTCTATCTAGCTGTTTGCAATATTTACTCCTTGATATGGCAATTTTGGAATTTGACTATAATATTCCTGTGAATTATAATTTTGGGATTTCTTTCAGAAGGTGATCAGTGGATTCTTTCATTTTCTACTTTACCTTTTAGGCCTAAGATATTGGGGGCAGTTTTCTTTCATAATTTCTTGAAGTTCGATATCTAGCTCTTTTTTTAATCATGGCTTTCAGTAGTCCAATAATTCTTAAATTATCACTCCTTGATCCATTTCTGAGGTAATTGTTATTTTTTATTTTTTTTAGTTATTTGTTCTGAGATAATTCACATTTCCTTCTGTTTTTTCATTCTTTGGCTTTATGTTTTGTTTCTTGAAGTCTAATAGAGTCATTAGCTTTCACTCACTCAATTCTAATTTTTAAGGAATTGTCTTCTTAGTGAACTTTCATGTCTCTTTAACCATTAGGCCAATTCTACTTTTTAGGGTGATATTTTTATCAGTATTTTTTTGAGCTTCTACCAAATTGTTAATTCTTCCACCCCCCTCTCCAATTTTCTTGCACTATTTTTTCCCCAATTTTTCCTCTATCACCCTTATCTCTTTCTTTAAATCTTCCAATAATTCTTGCTGGCCTGGAGTCTAATGAGCATTTTTCTTTGAGGCTTTGCTTATAGCTATTTTCACATTGTTGTATTCTCCTAAGTTAATGTCTTACTCTTTACCACCGCAGTAGTTTTTTATGGTCAAGTTCTTTTTTTGTTATTTGTTCGTTTTCCCAGTCTATTTTTTGACTTTGGACTTTATGTTAAAGTTGGGTTCTGCTCACTTCGGGGGTGAGGAGGCACTGTGACAAGTTTCAGGCTTTTTTTGTGCTGCTAGTTCTGGGGGATTCTGCAAGTTGCTTCCAAGATGGTATTATTCTGAGAAAGGCATGGTAACTGCTATTCTGGTCTTTGCTCTGATCTTTACACAGAAAGGGCCCTGATCCTTTGCACTACTCACACTACTGCTCTTCTTGGCCCTAGAACTGTGATCTAGAACTGCTTATATGCACTAGAGTGGCCAATCAGCACAGCTACACTCAGTGTAAGCATAGGGTCCTCTAGAGTTTCTTTCTGACCAGCTTCAACCCCCTTACCATCTCTTGGTTGAGAGCTGTAGAACCTACTGTTAACTGCTGTCTTGGCTGCCTCCAAGACTCACCACTCATGCTGCTGCTTTGCTCTAGGCTTGTGCCCACTGGTGTTACAGATCTCTCCTGTGGACCTTCTAAGTTGTCTTAGGCTAGAAAAATGTCTCTCTAATCTGTTGTTGGCTCCGCCATTCCACAATTTGATTGGAGGAATTATTTTAAAGTTGTTTGGAGGGCAATGTTGGGAGAATTCAGATGGGCCTTGACCTGTTCATCATTTCTGTTTCTTTTTTTAAGGCAGTTTAAAGACAGCTTCAGACTTCACTCAGGCTTTTGAGGTACCTTGTATGGGTTTCTGTGTTAAAATACTAACTTTCTGAAAGTGAAGAATGTGGTTTTTCTAGCCTGGGTAGTGCTTGAAATAGAACCATGTACAAGGAAGAAGTATGCAAATAATTATCTTGCACAAGTTGAATTTGGTCCTGCTATCCCTAGTATTAGGAACAAATTAAAATCATTAACAAAAGGAAGAAGTATTTCTCCAATAGACCTTCATCCCTTCACTCAAAGTAAGAACCTGAAAGGGCCAGGGTCTCCCATTGCATCCTGGGCCATCTCAAGTCATCCTAATCTGGTCACTGGACCCAGATGGTTTTGGAAGAGAAAGTGAGACTGATGACCTTGAATAGCCCTTTATTACTCAAATCAAAGTCAACTGCAAGTCATGTCATCATCTCCCTGATGGTTTGGTCCTCTCCAAAAATGAAGGACAAAGACAACAATTTATTAACTGTCTACTTTTAAAAAAATTAAAACAAAGGCATGCAACAAAAAGAGAGCCCTCTTGCCTATTTCTCTGTGCCTCTTCCAGAATGGAAGGGGGAGGGGTTCTCTCCCTTGAGCACCCTCTCTCCACCTGGGTAATGCAGATCTTTTAGTAGAGCTTCTCATCCAGGAGGAAACACTTGGCCCCACAGACAATAGGACCAGAGACTCTCTCTATGATTTGGAGTTGAGCTGTTACAAAGAGCAGGCCCAAGGAACTCAGTGGAGAGACCTGCCCATTGGATACAAGGGCTGCATCAGGTGAGGAGAGGATGGGATGTGGGGAAATGTGAGAGAGAAAAGACATGGGTGCTCTGAAGTTCTGGAGCTGCAAATTGCTTTGACCATGTTTATTCTCTTTATTTGTGCCTCTGCTAGTGAACTCTATGTTTGTGCCCAGTCTTCGCTATTGATGATGTGTGCATTTAGGGGAGAGAGTGCCCCAAGGTTTATGGAGGGAATATTTTGTTACAACTGTTCATGTTATGTCATTTAATAAATACCTTTGTTTTAAGCTTATTTTGTCCTCTTGCAAATTATTTAGGGTAAACACATCATGGGGGACACATGGGTTATTTTAGGGTGTAGCCCCACACAGTACTTTGAACCTGGGGCATCATCCTCTAGGGAACCAAACCACAAACCATGACGGAAATAACTTAGAGAGGAAACTATAAATATTTGTTTTTACTTTCCCAGCTAATTGTGAGCCCTTTTGAGTTTTTATTTATTTCTCTTTCCCCATAGCTCCTAGCAAAGGGCCTTAAACATCACAGGTATCAAAGGATAAAGGCATTTGGACATGGAGTCAGGAGAAACCTGGGTTGGGAACCTACCTCCATATTAACTGTATATGGTCAAGGCTTTTCTTCTCTCTGATTCTTAGTACCCTCGTCTGTAGAGTGGAAACAATATTACTTCTAGGTTTACAGATCCGTGTGAGAATCAAATGAGATAACATGTCAAACGCTTTGCAAATGTTTGCAATTATTTTCTTACCGAAAATTAACTTAATTTCTTACTGAAAAGGCCTGTCCATTGAATGAATAAGTGAAGTAACTTGCTGTGTTTTCACTTGCTTAACCATGTCTCCCTTTCCATTTTCACTTTTCTTTTTCAAGGATCGTTTCCTGCAGGGCAGAATTCTGTTTCTGCCTGGTCTCCCTGCCTCTTCCCTGGATTTTGAACCTATCACTTCCTTCTTTCTGTTTCCTGGTTAAAGACTCCTCCTCCAATGCAGCCCACAGTGCTTTCATTTTCCTCCTTTAACCGAAGCTGATTGAAGACTGAAGTGAGAGCCTCCGTCATTCCCTTTCCCACTGCAGGTATACCCCTAAGGCAGGTAAGTATATTCCCTTAGTGTCTGGTCTTTTCCTTTCTCCCTGCATCCTTGACTCTTTCCTGGCTTTATCTCCCCCCTCACTCCCCCTTCACTCCCAGCAACAAAACTTGTTTACCCCATTTATTTCACATGTTTGTTGACCTGACAAACAAGACCTTGTACTTAAAGAAAGAGGACTAGGTCTGGAGGGAGGATGGTGGGAATAGAGTGGGGACAGTAGAATGGGAGGAGAAGAGGGATGAGGGGAGAATTGAAGGAGGAGGAGAATGGGGCTGAAGGGAGGACAGTGGGATGGGAACAGGGATGAGGACAGTGGGATGGGAAGGGAGTGGGAAGGAGGGGATGATTGTGGGATGGGAAGGGAATGGGTCTGGGGGGGGGCAGAAACAATAGTATAGAAGGAAACTAGTGCTAAGGTGAAGACAGTAGAAGTATAGGGGCCAAGGGCCGAGGAGGTGCAACACTGAGAGTTGGAAAGAAATAGGACTAGGGAAGATAGTGAGGGAGGAGAGCAAGAGAGTTGAGCAGACCAGAGTGGGAAAGAGTGGGAACTAGGGATGAGGAGAGGACAGCAGGATAGGTCTAAGGAGAACAGTGAAGGGGGAAGGAGTCCACTGATCTAAGCACTTCATAACTGGATTCACAACAGTCTTGGGCAGTAGATACTATTATGATTTTCATTTTACATTGGGGAAACTGAAGCAGGCAGAATTTAAATGATTTGCCCAAAGTAATACACAGTAAGTATCTGAAGCTGGATTTGAACTCAAATCTTCCTGATTCCAGACCCAGCACTCTATCCACTCTATGTATCTACTAGCGGCCTGGTAGAAAGTTGAGGATAAATAGAGCTGAAGAGAAAAAAGGTAATGAAATAGCAGTAGAAGGAAGATAGTAGAAAGGGGGAAGAACTGAGATTGAGGAGAGGACAAGTAGATAAGAACGAAGCAGAAATGAGAGGAGGGTGGGGTGCAAAGGTCCAGCACTGTGTTCTCTGTTGCTTTTTAATTTCATCTTCTCAAGGACATAAAAATCCTTCTTGATGGAAAACAGAAATGACCATTTGTAAGTAGAAGTGATGGTTAATATCCAAGCATGAGTTCAGGTTAGAAAGATTTAGAGAAGTTTAAGTCTTCTAGAGAAGCCTAGACTTAGAGGGGACATGATAGCTAGCTTCTAATATCTGAAAAGATATTGTGGGGAAGAGGGCAAAATTACCATCAGTAGAGAAATTTATAGTAAAGCAGAGATTTCAACTCTATATAAGGAGAAACTTTCAAAAAAATTAGTGCTATCCAACAAGAGAATATTCTACTTCGGGATGGGGAACCAAACTAGGTCTGGATTCAGTCAAAGGGCCACACTTGAGGACCTAGAGGGCCACAGCTTCCCCGCCCCTGGCTCTACTTCAACTTGTAGAAAATTCCTCATCACTGGAAGTATTCATACAGTGATGCTAGAAGGCACTCCTGCTCTGGGTGACAAGTTAAACTGGAAAAATCTATGATATTCCTTCAAATTCTAAGATTTTATAGTAAGTAAATCAGTCTGGGATCAAAAGGAATAAAAATCCCCCTCCCTATTTCTTTAGCAGTCTCTCCTTCCCACAGTGATCCACAGATAAAATGCTGCACAAAGAGATATTTTAAAAAAGAAATTATATATCAAAATAGCCTACTTATATTTGGTCCCCACTCCTGCACCCTTCTCCTCTCTTAAATGAAGCATCCTGGCCACCCGATCCCAACTTACCCCATTAACTTGTTGCTGCCTTTCTCAGATCTTTCTCTCCAACAACTTGTTCTGCATCTTTAGATCCAGCTCCCTTCCAAGAAGCCCCTCACCCGAGTGCTTCAATTCACAAATGGATTTGCTGAAGTCTGACCTTACCTGCTCCATCTGCTGGGAGTTGCTTCAGAGTCCTGTCTCCCTTGAATGTGGCCACAATTTCTGTGCTCAATGCATCACCTGCCATTGGGACTCAGGTGTTCCAGGTTCCCAACCCCCTTGCTGCCCTGAGTGCCGGAGGAGGTGTGATAGGAGGCGACTAGTTCCAGACACCCGGCTCCAAAGTCTATTGGAGAATATGAATTTGCTTCAGCAGAACTCAGACTCAAACCAGGTCAGGGATAGAGGCTTCACAGTTTCATGTAGAGAAGGAAAAAATGATTTTCTGGGTCTAACTAGCCCAGTGCCTAGTATATAGGAAGCATTTAGTACATTATGTTTTGCCTGATTCAGGAGAAGATTGTGAACTTTGGGTTAAATCTAGAAAGATTAGACAGAAAGATGGGGAATTCCTTTTTTATACTTAATAGAGGTGGGTACTCCAAGGTCAGATCCAAGATTGGGAAGTTTACAGTATCTTTCCTTCTTCTCATCAAAAGCCCTACAATGCTTGCAAGGCAAAGGCAAAGCAACTGGTTCAAACTGACTCCACAGGGGATTTCACCCTCTTTCCAGAGGTTCTAACTCAGTGTCTGAATCACCCTCAAGTTGAGAACAATCCAGTCTGTCTCATCTCTGTCCAGGGGGAGCAGAGAACAGGGAAGTCTTTCCTTCTCAACTATCTAATCCGTGGAATGCAGGGTCTGGTAAGACCTGGGGCTGGGATTCTATGGTGGAGGGGAGGGAAGGACAGGAACCCTGGGAGAAAAGAAGTGAGTTGGGGCCAAAAGCTTCTGATGGGATCTCAAGGCTGGAGGCTCAGACTTGGATTTTGAGAAGGGAGTAAATAAATTCTAAAGGAAAGATTTTGTATAGATGATATCTGGATCCTGGGGAGAAATAATTACTTCTACCTCCTTTAGGGGTCCAAGGATTCCCAGTGGATGAGAGGAGGAAGAGGTCTTTCAGGGTTCAAGTGTGAACCAGGAGCCAAAAGCATCACCAAGGGACTGTGGCTATGGAGTCAGCCATTTATTCTGGAGAAGGATGGGAAGAAGGTAAGAGTCCAGAGCAGGGGAGATAGATAGGGAGACTGGAAAGTGGGGGGCAAAAGGCAGGGAGGAAAGGAGTGGACAATGGAAAAGAGAAAGAGGGGTTCATATAGGGGATAAGGAAAATAAAAGAGAGAAGGTAGGTGAAACGTTAGATTAGAAGAATTAAGGAAGTTCTGAGGAAAGAAGGGGCAGAACGATGACAGGACTAAGGGGAAGCTCTGACCTCATGGCTCTGGCTTTCTCCTCTCTCCTCCAGGTGGCTGTGTTTCTTATGGACACAGAAGGGGCCTTAAGTCTAGGACAGGACAAGGAAGTGAATGCCAAGCTCGTGGCCTTCAGCATGCTACTCAGCTCTCATCAGGTGATAGCCCAGGCCCAGGTGTTTTGTTCTCCAGTTTGTGGGTTCTTTCCCTGAGACAGCTTCCCTTCCAGCTTACTGTAGGATTTCTAAGGCCAGATTTGAATTATCACTCAGGATTTGAACCCAAGAGGAATGGTGAAAATCCTTTCCATCTTCTAAAAAAGGGCATCTCAATGCAGTGCCTCAATGGCATAGAACTACTATTGATATTATTGTACTTGGGAAGGAATGGTGAGTAGTTGTTGAAAAAAATCTATAAAGTCAAGGGATTTAAAGTGGATGTGATTTGTATTTCTCAATCACTGCTTTGATGGAATATATGCTGTGTAAATCTACCCCCTCCCCCCAAAAAAAGAACGAGATTTCTAGACCAGTGAAAATGAATCTGGATCAGCTACTATTGTAGCCCTAAGTAGTTCCTGAGGCAATATTTTAAAAGTAGGTTATAGAAAATTTGCTCCACCTTCACCCCATCTCCTGATTCTATTAGGTTTGATTTCTGCACAGAAGCCCAGAGAGACAAGCCATAAGGTTCTTGAAACTACTTTGCAAATTAAGTCCTCTTCCTCTCATAAAATGTAATAATCCTATTCTGAGACTGTGCCTCTACTCAGAAGGAAGGTTCATACTTTCTGAGATGCTCAATGATCAAGTTTCCTAGGCTCTTCTACCCTGTTCCCCTTCCTAGTTCCCTGTTTTTCTTGTTCCCTAGATTTTCAATGTCTCCCGGATGCTGAAGGAAACGGATCTGGAGCTTCTGGAGGTGAGATACTTGAATTGGGGGACCTGGAAATTGGGGGGGAAGAGAAGTGGTATGAGAAAAAGAACTAAGTTTGGGATGGAAAATGTTTGGTTTCACAGTGTGACCATGAGAACAAGTAGCTATGGAAGAAAAAGATCTCTGGTTTCTTGAGTAGAGTCTAAGGAACCTGGAGTGTGTGTGTTTGTGTGTGTGTGTGTGTGTGTGTGTGTGAGAGAGAGAGAGAGAGAGAGAGAGAGAGAGAGAGAGAGAAAGAGAGAGAATGTATTACACCTATCTTGGTCCTGTGACAAGAGTCTTAACTTATGTCTTCTTATCAGATGTTCCTCCACATTGCTAAAGAGATAGGAGAATATTTTAAGATGGACCCAATACAGGTGAGGCACCATTTGCCCAATACATTTGCCCTGAGGCTCTGACCCCTTCCAGAATCCATTTGTCGAGGTTTTTTACCCTTTCCTTCTTGTACAGCATCTGGATCTCCTAGTTCGTGACTGGTTTTATCCAGCTACATTTGGAAAGCAAGCAGGCCAAAAATACATGATTGATGTGATTCAGGCAAGTGGGAACATTGATTTGATTTATTCATTCATTCATTCAAAGCATTAATTAAATACCTGCTACTGAACACAGATTGTGTTAGGCCCTGGGAATGCTGAGTCTAAAGCAAGACAGTCTACCCTCAAAGAACTTATACTTTTTTGGTGGTATGAGTGTACGCACATATAAAATCATTTGTGAGGAAGGCACTAGCAACTGGGGAGATTTAGAAAAGGCTTCATTTAGCAGGAGTCATTTGAGATGAGCTTTGAGTTGGGGTTAAAAAGGGAAAGACATGCCAAATTCAGGGAGGAACAAGCAGTAAGTCAGTTTGGTAGATTATAGAGTGTATGAAGAGAGCAGTGTAATGAACTTGGCCAGGTAGGCTGGAGAGTGTGATAAGGGATTGTAGAAACCAAACTAGTTTATATTTAATTCCAGAGGCAATAAAAAGCCATTTAAGCTTCTTGAGCAGAGGACTGACTTATAGAACCTATACTTTAAGGATATCGATTTGGCAACTGTTTGGAGGGTGGCAGGAAAGAAGGACATAAGGCCTGGGCTCAGGGAGGAAAGAAAGGTAGTCCTGGAGTGTGGACCTTCAAAGTGGGAGAGGGCCACAGAAACATTGGGTGCGAGAAAGAAGCTACCACCAGAAGTAGTCCATCCTGAGGTCTTGCTCTCTCCTCAGAAAATGTCTGATAAATATCCCAGGATTCAGAAGATTCTCAAGAATGAGCAGGCCTGTTGCTACCTCTTGCCATTTCCTGGAAAAAAAGTGGCAATTAGCAGCGATGAAAATCCAGAAGGTGACTCCCTCTGTCCATAAGGCCCTATAATCCCTTCTCAACTTTCCCACCATCCCACTTCCCTTCTATACTAGTCACCCTCCCCCTCACTACTCAGATCTCTCAGGATCATGGATTTTCTCTTCCTCAGACATGGATGAAGATTTCTATCAATATCTACATGACTACATCACTGATGTTTGCAATTCAGCCACCCAGCATGTGAAAAGGCACTCAGATGGACATATTCTCACTGGGAAGGAATTAGCTGAGAGCATCATGGTATAGGAAACTTCCCTAACTTCCATGAATCTTATATCTCACTGTCTATTATCCTGTTGGCCTCTAATTGTCCCTTTAAATTTATCTGCAGAAACTCTTTGACCTGTTAAAGAAGAAAGAATTTGGATTTTCATTCTCATTTGATTCGGTATAGTCCTGGCTCATAGTTCTGGGAAAGAACTTAGTCCTGGGAAGAGAACTAGGTCCAGAGAATCAAAACATCTGTCTTCAAGGGAATTTGTGGTTAGATTAGGATTAAGTAGGAAGAGGAGATAGATGGGTGGCCTAGGACAGAATTCCAAAATGAAGAGGGTGAAGGACAACTTGATAAGGGATCTTTTTCTCCTTGGATAGGCGGTTACTGAACTCCATGATCTGAGGATGGTTGAAGCTGCTCGAAAAGAGTTGCAAGACTTTGTGAAGGAACAGGTGAGCCCTCAGACTTTTCATTTTCCTTCTCATGGATGAGATACCCAGAAGAACTACTCTAGGTTCAAGATACTCTCTGGGTTCACATCCACTCACAGCAACTCATAAATTCCCGCTGATTTTTCTACTTTTTCTCTGGTTATCCAGAGGATACACTTAGTTCAAAGCAAAGGTGTTTAATAAATAGCAGAGTTATAAGATTTGTAATAGAACTGAATGTTCTGAACATGAAGGTAGGGTATTTTATTCTACAAATATATATACCACCATATGCTCACAGCTATTATTATTATACATGAACCCACCAGGGGATATCAGAGGCCCTGAAGCATCAGAGGCAGTTAATTGCCTTTCTATATTTATTCCAAAGTGATCACTGATGTCCACTGGTGAGTTCCACTGGGTTCACTGGGCCAGAGTTCTTTCCCATGGGTACTCCTTCACTAGGTTTTTAGTCTCCACTGGTAACCTCATTTCTTCAGAGTCAGCTCAGCTACTTCAAGTTAAGTCTACTAGGATGTAGTGGTCAAATCTTCTGCCTCCTAAAGCCTGACCAATCTTTAATCATGATTTGTTGACTAGCCACCACAAACAGGTGACAAAAGCCAAGAAGATCTATTAAAGCTAAAATTTTAAAAATTAAGCCTTTATTTTTGGACCGGTAACCAAAGTTTTCTGCTAATTATAATTAATATCTAGATTAATCATTAGATAGTTATCTAGCTTCAGGTTCAGACAATTGAACACATCCTCTCTGGCTTAGTTTCAAATGAATTTGAAGCAAAGGCAGGCTAAGGACATAAAGTCAGTGGTTTCCATCCACCCAGGATGAATTCTTGTCTACCTACGGTTGTAATGACCAAACTTGGCTTCCACCTTTCACCAAAGACATTGGGAAGTATAGGTGTAGAATATTACATATACTGTCTGATGACACTGTGTGTTGGGTGCCAGGGGAGGGGCATATTGGTAAAAAGAAATGATAGGTAGATATAGATATATATATATACATACACATACATACATGCATACATAAGAAACAATAAAACTTTAAAAAAAACATGCTTGAGTTCATCTGGACTGGCAGCAGGTACCAGGGTGAAGGATGCCTGAATCAAAGCCACCTGAATGGCAAAGGCTTAGGCTCAGGGAGAGAGTACCTAGGTGCTCAACCAGCAGTCACAGCTTCCTCCTTCCACATTTTCAGGATTCTTCCACAAAGTCCATGATTGCTACTTTGAAGACTCTTCCTGCAAAGATGCAGAAATGTCTCTCAACTAAGAAAGATAAAATCTTAAATGATCTCAAAGACACTTTGAAGAGCCCAGAGAAGAATCAGGTCATGAAAACTTTTGAGGAAGAGATTCAGAAGATAATTAAGGACTTCCAGGATTCCTATAAAAAGCGCTTCTGTGGCTATACTGCTGCCCTTGGTGGATATGTTGGGGCTGGAATCCTGGCAGTGACTGGTGGTGCAGTGTCAATGACTGTGGTAGCCACTGCTTTGACTGTGGAGGGCATAGCTACAGTCACAGGGGCCACTGTGGGTGCCACAGTGCTTGGGGGTGGTATTGGGGCTGGCATTGGGGCTGCTGTGGGTAAGGCCAAAGGTAGGGGAAAAGTTCCTAAAGAGGAAGAGGAAGAACCCCTTCTCAAGGATGATGAATGAACCCTAGAAACCAAATAGAAGGAAAGAGGGAGGGAGAAAGAGAAATGAAGTATTAGCCCTTTGGACTACCAGATCTGACTTGTTTAATGAGATTAGGGGACTGGGGTGGTGTCTAGGATATTGTTAGATATTTGACCTCGCGAGTAAGAAATGGACTTAGATTTACTGACCTAGTTGGAGGAAACAGTGCTTAGGCCACATAGGATATGGTGGTTTTCGGACCTATTTCATGGGCCTGTGTAGTCTGTCACTGATTTTATGTCCTTTCTAGATTAGGTCTCCCCAGGACTCCACAACTACACTCTTCGTTCCCAACTCAGGAGGCAATGATTTTGCTGTCCTCAGAGACTGGCCACAGAACAGTGTCCTGTATTAGCCCCACTCCCTTAGGCCAGATAGGTCTTGGCCCTGACTAGGAGTGTTTGGATTGTCCACCTGGCATCTAGCCATCACTTGGTCTGATCTAAATGATTCCTTAAAAGACAAGATAGAGCCCCCAAGTTCCAGTCTAAAGCAAACAGGATACTATTTTGCACCCCAGGGAAATTTATTGATCATAGCTAACCTAGACCAGATAAAACCCCAGGCTAAATTTCTTTACTGAGAGAGCAGTGAGCATTTAGCTCACTGTAGTATGAATGAAATCCACAATGGATGAAAGCAGAATGGCCACTGAAGAGAGAGAAAAAACGAGACCAAATTTCAGGGAGAACAATGCCTATGTAGAAGAGAGGAATGTTACTGCCAGAGAACCCTCCCAGTCCCTTCTCTGGAACTAAAGTAGACTATAGGGAGGCCAAAATGTGCTTCTTTCAAGGGGGGAGCAAAGTATGTTGGACAGAACAGTGGATTTGGAGTCAAAAGACCTGGTTTTAAGTCCCATCTCTGTCATTAACCAACTAGATGACCTTGAGTAAGGCTCTTTATTTTTCTCATCTGATAAATAAGGATCCCTGTCTTATCCATTTCACAAGGCTATTATGAGAAATAGATGCGAAAGAGCTTTACTAAAGAAGAGCCAAACCCATGTAATGTTAACTATGTTAATGAGAGTAAAAGATCTTCCCTGCCCATTAATGGACCTGTTTGGGAAACTTGATTAGGGAAGACATGTTTTGTAGAAAGGCCCACATCTTTTGTTAATTTCTAATGAGGCACTGGGTCACAAGGGTCATGATGCCCTCTGGCTCTGAAAAGTGTATATATACTCTGAGGTGAGGTTTTTCTTTGGGTATTTACTGTTTGGAAGAAGGATCATGTGCCAGAAGAGACACTGGTTTGCCTTTAAGAAGCACCCCTCCCTGCACCTTCCACCATCACCCCCCACCCCTGCCGTGCATGCCACACTCCCCCTACTTTGAAAACCCAAATGTTAGTGCTTCTCTCTCTTGTAACTGTACGTATGTAATGGTCAGACAGCTGGATCTCTGTGCTGATCTGTGATATATGTATTGCTTATGATCAGACAGTTAGAGGCCCTGTCAGTCTTTAGTTCTCTGCTTATATTTTCTCTGTTGGGGAATGTAATTAAAGAAGGTTGTTGACCCCTCAAAAATTGCTTCCCTTTTAGAAAAGCACATCTGAGAACCTGTGCTTAGCAGGCCATCCTGGATGTCAGGATGCTTGCTGTTACAACCCTAGTAGGTGGATTTTTCAGGATAGGGTTAATTCAGCTAGGGTCAACAGCAATTGGACAGTATTAGGGAGTAGGGATAACAGGCTGGGCTTTTGATCTAAAAGGAATTGATAGCTAATTTTTTGTGCTAAATATAATATAAATAGAAGCAATGTGGTACAATAGGGGGAAAATGACTTTGGATTCAAAAGCTCCAAGTTCAAATACCACCTCTGTTACTTATCTGTGTGACTTTGATCATTTGACTATTTCTCCCTGAGCCCAAATTTTTTTATCAGTAAAATTAAGAGATTGGATTAGATGGCCTTCTAAGATTTCTTCCAGCTCTAGATCTGTGATTTTATATTCAACATGAAGTTGGATGTCCATGATATGAATAAATGAATTTAAAAACTTTATTGAATACTTACTATATGCAAAATACTATGCCAAGTGCCAGGGTGACACAGAAAAACAAGAAAGGCTTGCATTTTTTGAAATAAGCTATAGTTTAAATAACACCAGTGAATTAGTACTATTTCTTTAGATTCTCACTGTAATGGCATCCACCCTCTCTTTCTGGATTGCTCACTCATCCCAATATACTTTTATACTGGCAGATTTGAGTTTTGTTTTGTTTTCCCAGAGTTAGGAATCTCTATTGTTTTAATGGAATTAAATAAAATTAAAATTAAATTCAATTAAAGTTAGCCATGGGCTCCACTACACTGCTACACTCACTTTCAGGGGCAGGGACCAAGAATAACTTTGTTGTGAAGACCTTCTTACTACTCATCATAATAGTTGCTTAGCCCTTACTAGTCTTCTTTCCATTTGCATGAAGTCTTAATAACACCATTGACTCTTAAATAGGAGATACTTACTAAACGAGAAAATAACTAACAATAATTGTAACATTTACTCAATAAAAGCCAACAGTGAAGACAATCCAAATATAACAGTCCACCCACAAGCCTGGATCACATTCTCCCACCAACGCACAGAATGTCCAGAGGGGAGAGTTGGCATATACTTATACAGGTGGACTTGTGCCTGGGGCAACTCATGACTTTGGGCAGTACTCCTGACCACCTGTATCCCTTTAGGGAACAGTGGATTTACACAACACCTACCAAGCAAAACTATTTCTCTGTTAGCTGTTCCCTTTTTATTTTTTGAAACTATTGTCCTGGGCAAAGTAACTTCTTTGCTACTCTTGAGTCACTAAAGCAGTGTCAAATTCTTTTTACCAAATGATCAGATTTGACAGGATGCTCAGAAAACATGCTTGTTTAGCAAAAGTATTTGCACAGTTCCCTGTAAAACAATTGCAAAACTGTTGGTGGGGTTGGTGAACTGATCTAACAGTTCTGGAATGTAATTTGGAACTGTTCCTAAAGGGCAATCAACCTGTGAATATATACCCTTTGATCCCAGCAATTCTGCTACCAGTTCTATTCCAAAGAGGTCATAAAAAAGGGAAAAGGTCCTACATCTACAAAAATATTTATAGTAACTCTTTTTGTAGTAGCAAATTTGAAATTGAGGGGATGCCCATCAATTGGGAAATGACTGAACAAGTTGTGGTATATGAATATAATGGAATACTATTGTGCTACAAGAAATGATAAGCAAGTGGTTTTCAGAAAAACTTGGAAAGACATGAACTGAACCAAAGTGAAATGAGTAGAACCAGGATTACATCGTACACAGTAACAGCAACATTATACAGTGGTCAACTATTAGTTAGCTCTTCTCAGCAATGCAATGATCCACAATAATTTCAAAGAATTCATAATAGAAAATGCTATCCATATCCAGAGAAAAAACTGATGGAGTCTGATTGGAGATGGAAGCATACTATTTTCACTCTCTTCATTTTTTTCTTGGATTTGAACTTGGGTCACCTAAATACCCTATAATGATAACTAATATTCAAAACAGATGGACCACAATGCTCAGCTTTATGTCTTTATCTCAGCCAATGTTCTGCTTTCAAACAAATTCTAACAGTGCATTTGGGCAGCTGGGTGGTGCAGTGGATAGAGCACCAGTGCAGGAGTCAGGAGGACCTGAGTTCAAATCTCACCTCAGACACTTGACACTCACTAGCTGTGTGACCTTGGGCAAGTCACTTAAGCCCAACTGCCTCATCCTGGGTCATCTCCAGTCATCCTGATGAACATCTGGTCACTGGATTCAGATAGTTCTGGAGGAGAAGTGAGGCTGGTGACCTGCACAGCCCTCCCTCACTCAAAACAAAGTCAAGTGCAAGTCATGTCATTATTTCTCTGATGGCATGGTCTTGTTCAGCAATGAAGGATGAACACACACAACTTAGTACATTTATGGGAAGAATTTCTTCTCTCAGGTTCTCAAACCAGTCTGTGACTTTCCTCAAATATTTTTATCTAAGGGGCTTTATTTCTTCTCAAGCAGATTTTTGTCTTCATACAAATATTCATTTCCCCTCCAGCAATCAAAATGTCTCTATTACAAAGGGGCCCTATCTGCCATTAGTCTTTTTGCCTTTAGGTAAGCCCACAGGTTGGCCCAGGCTTAACTATCTCTCAAGGAGAACCTCCCACCTCCCCTGATTGAGGTCAGACTCAGTTCATTCCTACCTCAGCTTCTTGGCTTTCATTTTCCCATTAACTCACTCCCACTGGAAGGGTGGGGAGGAATTTCTTTTCTTTCTGTCTCTACTTCACCCTTAAAAGTAACACAAAGATTTGAAAGGGAAAGTAAAAACTGTCCACACTTTTCCTACTGGCAGGCTTATTACCAGTCTCCCCTCTCAGGAGAAATCTGGTCCTGATAGTGTTTCTCCTATTGCATTGTAATCTCAGTTAATTATGTGGCTTACACTCTTGACCAGTTTGCATTGACGACTCAAACTGGGTTTCTAAAGCCTGTATAATTTCAATCTGCTTCTCTTCTGTATTTGTTCTCCCAGATCACTTGGTCTCACCTTTCACATTCAGTTACAGAACTGATACATATTTAAATTGGGATAACCCTGTGGGTAGCTATCCTGCTACATACTAGTCCTTAAGCCCCATCCCATGGACTGCCCCTTAATTAGCCAGTAGACTATTCTTTGCATTTTCTCAAGAGGCTATAACAAACACAGCAGTTATAAAGCATCTCCCTTAAAGGACATAACTCTCCCACTAACACACCTAGAGACCAGTACCAGCAACTTAAAAATACAATGTTAAGTGAGGCATTACATGGAGGGGAATAACATGACCAAGGCTCCTAAAAGGACTCCAGTCCTCCTGGGCCTCCATCTCCTTTCTGTCTTCAGAGAGTCCTCACCAAACACATGTAGCCTTGTTTTGCAATGAACAACTTACCCTTCAGCCACTGACTGGACTGGGTGGGGGACTGCCCTCTCTTCAGCTAGGGTTACCTGTCTCTTTCAGCTGGGGCAGCTACCCTTGAACAGAACTGAGAGAACCTTCTCTCCTTTGTCTCTTCCAGAGCCTCGGTTCTGAAGTTGTTTGACTCTCCTCTCTAGGTAGGAGATGACAGAAGGCTTGCCTCTCCTTTCAGCAAATTCTTTCTCATCAAAATTGCCTTCCCTTCTTATGATATTCTACGATGTCTTAGGACAATTAGCTTTAATTTGTCACTTTTTACTTTCTAGATGCCTTTGGGAATCATGTATGTGTACATGTATGTATGTGTATGTGTATATGTATATCTATATATATATATATAGATATACATATAGATATACATATATCTATATCTATATATATACCTGTGAGGTGGGGGGTAAGGGACGAAGAGGTGAATTAAGCCTATTCCCCTGGTACAAAGGTCAGTAAATTATGTCCCATGGCCAAATCTGAACTGATGCCTGTTCTTTGTATATTTCCCCAAGCTAAGAAATTTTTTACATTTTTAAGTAAAGTTTTGTTGTATTTTAAAATGCAAAAAAAAAAGAAAAATTAATTCCTCACTGTGCAAAAAAAGGTATTAGGCCTAACTGGCTCTTTGCTATAGTTTGCTGATTCAATGCCCTAGAGGCACATTTCATTTTTTTTTTACTCACCTCTCAGACACAGTCTAGATTGGGAAATATTTAGGTTGTATCTGAAGGCTTTCTTCTTCACCTTTCAAAGTCTGTCTTTTATAGCCTCTGTAGAACTTAAGCTTTTGTTGAAGTCTCACTGGGATACTTTTCTTATGTTAATATAGTTTCCCATGAATACTGAAAAAAGCCTTAAAACAATACCGAGTTAAAGAGATACCAGTTGGATTGGGAAGGACTCCTCACAGCAGAGGGATTTATTGGAAAAAGAAATAAAATGACCAATTTCCATTTTATCCCATCCACCAGGGAAGAGGTAAGTTAAGAAAAAGAGTAGATGAAATAAATGATTGGGAAGTAAACTCCTAACAAGACTGGGAATCTGTGTGCGTGCGTGTGTGTGTGTGTGTGTGTGTGTGTGTGTGTGTGTGTATGAAATTCCAAGTCAGCCTCACCAACA
Organism: Potorous gilbertii; assembly: GCA_028658325.1. NCBI lineage: Eukaryota > Metazoa > Chordata > Mammalia > Diprotodontia > Potoroidae > Potorous > Potorous gilbertii. The sequence goes on along the minus strand of JAQQSK010002088.1, from coordinate 238,486 downwards.
AATTCTGATCTTGCATCTTAGAGAGATTCCAGGAGGCCCTGGAATTCCCAGACCACAGGGCTCTTCAGGCTCCCTTCACTGAGTAGCCATTAACCTATAGCTCAAATGACTAAAGAAAAGTTCAGCATAAGGATGCTGCGCTCCCTCCAATTACTACATTCTCTATCACCCTCAAAGTCAAGTCACTGATCTCTTTTAGGTTTCTCAAAGCCAGCTTGAACCCTAGAAGCTAGCCAAGACCAAAACCTCATGTCTGTCTGAGTCCCAGCTCTGTCTGGTCTCTTCAGAAGGGATACTATGCAGAAAAGGAACAGAAGAATTGATCAAGTTCTATTCATTAGAATTCCTATATTTGTTGGCAGATGCCTCTCCAAATGAATGTTTCTGGAAAAGGAAAAAGAGATTTGACACATAAAACTTATTTATCCAAATGAAATCATAAATCTAGATTTGGAAGAGAACCAAGAAGTTCAACCCATTCATTTCATTTAAGGTTATTTTTTTATATCCAACCTTAGGTGTCAGGAGGTATAGAGATAGGGGTGCTACAAATTTTCGAGTCTGTGTCCAGCACAATATGTGTGTGTGTGTGTGTGTGTGTGTGTGTGTGTATGTATGTATGTGCAAGCATGCATGCCTGCCTGCACATGCACAAAGAGGAGGAAGTTGGGGAGGGGGGAGTTGCTGTTCATAAAGATGACCTGCTAACTCTCCCCCATTATATAGAAAAGACCCCTTTTTGTAGATAAAGTCCCATCTTTGGTGAATGGACATCTCTTCTTGATTGCTAGGGATGCTAAAGTGTGTTTGGTAGGAAAGAAAGTCATTATATATTATTTCTGATGCTGGGACTATGTGTTGCCATCTTTGAATATTGTAATTGGATTAAGGAGCAAAGAAGGGAGAAAGGAAAAGGGGAAGACAGTATGACTTATTCCCAAGTCTGACTTTGGGTCTTTTCTCATAAAAGTAGAGAGCTTGACTCTCATGGCCCTAATTAGAAGATGAGAAACTCTTCTGCACAGGTAACTATGAGCTCATACAAGGAATATAGGTGCTAAAGTTTGGTCATGGCCTGAATTTCTGATTCAGCTCAGATCTTCTGAACCAGTCTCCAGATCCAAAAGCAGGGGGGTTCTCCTTTCTGTGTGTGTCATGAACTGCTTCAGTAATCTGGTAAAACCATGGACCTCTTCTCAGAATAATTTTTTAAAAACTCATAATGGAAAGAAATAATTAAATTTCAGTTAGAGGTTAATGAAAATTAAAATGTAAAATTTTCCCATTCAAGTTCATTGAGCCCTGGTAAAGTATCCACAAATATTTTGGGTCTACTTTCACATTCATGAACGCTGAAATTTCCTTATCTGATCACAATCTGTTGTCATTCTGTTTCTCCCTCTGCATTGTAACCCAAACTCTATTCTCCATTCTTATTATGACCTCTAATCCTTTCCTCTCTCAGTCCTTTCCTGTACCATCACTCAGGCACTGGCTATATTTTCCTCCCTTTCTCATATTGACCCCTTGATGAACCAGTTTAACTCTACATTGTCTTCTTCTTTCAAGTTCTTGTAATGGTAATTTAAAGGGAAGATCTTCCCCATCCATTAATAGGTCCATGTAACCTGCTTAAAAGCCTAAGTCGCATGTAGTGGGAGGAGCTTGCTGAAGGGGTAGAACAGGAAGGGTGGAGTAGAACTGGGAGAAAGTTGAGGAGAGCAGTTAGAGCAGAGGGAGGAGAGGACACAGGTAAGCAGATAGCTAGGCTCGTGAGTGTTTGTTCGTTTGTGGGTAGGGGGAAGGCTTGGGAATGCCTTTGTCCCCTGCAGTGTAAATGTGTATTGACTTCTTGGTTATTATGATGGATTTGGCTTTCTGGTATTGGGATTTGGCTTTATGGTGTCTGAATAAATGTTTTTCTTTTGCCTCCTATATGGAGAGTCTGTTATACTTTGTGATTCAAAACTATGCTGGCATATTCATAGTCAACATCATTGCCTTGGTGATATAGTCCCTTACCTCTTTATCCTATAACCAATCTTAATTTGCCAAGCCTCAGCCTTGAATTACTTCTAATATCCTCTGCCTTTGTCCCTAATCACACACTGCTGAAAAAAAAAAAACTAGTCAAAGTCAGTTAAGGGGTATCTAGGTAGCACAGTGGATAGACACCAGCTTTGGAATCAGGAAGACCTGAGTTCAAACCTGGCCACAGACACTTACTAGCTGTGTGAGCCTTAACCCTAGTTACCTCAGTTCTTCACTTATAAAATGAGCTGGAGAAGGAAATGGCAAACCATTCCTAGAATCTTTGCTGAGAAATTCCTAAACGGGGTCATGAAGAATTGAACATGGCTAAACAACAAGCTGGAGAGAAATCATAAAACCATGCAGACTGTTGTTATATCCAACTCTGGTGACCCAATTTGGGTTTTTTTTTTGGCAAAGATATTGAAATAGCTTGCCATTTTCTTCTCCAACTGACTGAGTCCAACCATAAATTTGTTGCATCATCTGAGACCTCACTGTAGCAAAGCAATCCTTTTATACCTAATTGAATCACTATTCCAATCACCACAGTGGATTTTCCAAACCTTTCCATCCATCCTTAAATCTGCCATGGCTACTCCTTTCCCCACCTTCTCAGCTTGTACTTCACTGAAAAATAATGAGGTCATTCGCCAAGAGCTCCCTCTTCTCCCCTCCTTATCTCACATCACTGCAATGCCTTTTTACACTCTCTCTTCTTCATCCCTATCTCATGTAAAGAAATGGTTCTTGTCAATGAATGTCCAAGATGTCACACTGAAGTAGGACCAAAGAAAAAGAGAACTATGGAGGGAGTAGAGGGGATGCAGATGATTTTACTGTTAGGTGTTCTGAAGAGTCAGCATGGTAGTAGAGAAAGGTCAAAGGAAGCAGTGGGATGCAAGAGAAAATCAGGTTATAGGTACCAAATAGTTCCAGATTCAGGGGAAGGTAAGCTCCCCGAGGGCAGGGACTATCTTTTTTTTTTTTTAATCCTCAGCACCCAGGACAGCACCTTGCAAGTATTAAGAGCTTAATAAATATTTATCTAACTGAACTGAGTTAAATTGAATTTGATGAGAAGGTCCCATTATGTCCACAGAACCAAAGACAATGGAGATAAGTAAACAGTCAAAGAAAGTTGATGACCAATTTAATCCTATGTTTATTAAGCACTTGTTAGGTACAGGTGCTGTGCTAGGATTTGTAGATACATGAAATGGGATACAAACCCTTGGAGGAAACTCAAGGTAGTCCAGTTGTGGGCAGGAGAGGGATGGAGGAGAGGGAGACCAAGTGATGCAAGGCAGGATCCTCCACAACTCAGGTACCCTACTTCCCATTTTCTCCCTTATTCCTAGACCTTATAACCTAAAGAAATTTAGAGAACCTCCTTTGTAACATATCAAAGTGCAGAGCATTGACCATCTGCCCTGTAAAGAAGAAATAGTGAGATAAAGGTGCCAGTTCTAACTCATATTGTCACACCAATTGCACATAGAAACTGGTTGTAACTGGGTTAGGATCCTACCTCCCTGAACAGGTCTCATATCCTGGAATGCCATCTTCCTAGGTAATTCAGTCTGATTCCATGTCATCACAGATGAGGCAGAATAGATTTCAGATGGGACTGCAATCTCTTGAAAGCACAAGACTTCCCTTGGTTATTCTGTCCTCAATGCTGCCACGATATTCCTTCTCCCCACCTCCCATTCCCCAATTTCTTTTGCCTCAGATGAAAAAATTCTTAGTTACATCTTGTCTGACCTCCACTTGCAGATACTTGGGGAAAAGGAGGCATAGAGAGAAACTGAGAGAATGGTGCTCCAACCTACCAACCTACCTCTCTGGTCTTATTTCATACCATTTTCCTCCATACACTCTACATGATCTTGTCCCACATTCTGACTTGTTCTAATCCTTCTTGTCCTTGAAAGTCCAGTTCAACTACCTTCTCTTCCATGACACCCTCACCATCACCCTGGCTATAATGCTTTGCTGTGTCAAAGTTATCTTACAACACTTTGTATGGATCTCTCTCTTGTTCTTATCATGGTCTATTTTGCATTACTTTATTTGTGCATTCCACAAGACCCTAGGATCTGGAAGGGACTTTTGAAATCACTTAGCACAATGCATCCATTTTACATATGAGAAAATAGAGGCCTGGACAGGGCTATGATTAAAACTTAGTCTTCTGGCTCCAAACCCAGTGCTCATCATATTATATACTACACTGTCTTTGCTATTCTATCCCTAAGAATTCATTTTACAGAGAACGCAATCAAAATCTCTGTTACTAATTGGGTGTATGATCTTGGGCAAGTTAATGACCTCAGTACTCTAGCCTTATAAAATGAGAAAGTTGTATTACATGACTTTTAAATTTCCTGTTAGCACTAATTTCCTAAATTTCTATGAAGTTTCGTACCCTCCCCACCTTTCTAGTGGCTGTCTGAGAGTTCAACCATGGTCTTATTTCACCATCTGGTGGTTGTGTGGAGCATGACACCCTCTGATCTTAGGGGACCCTACAATGACTGATAAAATCCCTCACTTCTTCTCTAACATCACCCCTTCTTTTTCATTTTCATTATTAAGTTCCTTCCTGGTCATTTCCCATCTAAACTAATCTTTTCCTCCTCTTTTACCTGCTACTCCAGTCTCTTGGACCGCCTTCCACAATGTCTAAATGCCAAATGATCCTCTTCTGGACTTTGCCCCTAGCCCGTCATTCTTTTCCCCTTCCCTCTTTCCTTGCTCCCCATCACTAAGATGTACATGAGAGTGATATGAAGTATGTGGAAAAGTAGTCAGTTGTCAGGTTGTGGAGATTTTAAGTAGCAAGTATGGTGGAGAGATACAAAATGAAAATTATCAGTCAATCAGTGACCATTATTTAGTGCCCACTGTGTGTCAAGTACTAAGATGAGCAGTGAGGACACAAAAAAATGGCCAAAAACCCAAGTGTCTGCTCTCAAGAAATTTACCTTTGATCCAAGAAGGAAGGTCTTCTTAGACCTGGGGATCCCAAGGACAGCAGCATTTTGGACTTAGAGGGATGGTAGACATTCAATACATCGAGGAGTAGAAGGAGGACATTCCCACATTATGCAAACAAAAGAAATACTCAGACCAAAGCAGAGAAGTACCTTCAGCCTAGGGGGCAGAGAATACTCCATTGTCATTGGAATATGGAATATCTGAAGAAAAATAGCGTTAAATAAGGATGGAAAGGTAAAAGTGATGTCAGGATACAACAGGTCAAGCAAATGAATTTGAATATTCCTTAATCCATAATATTACTGGAGAATTTTCAGCAGAAGAACAAAAGAACCATATGCAAAATCATTCTGACAACCAGAATTTGGGGGTGAGTTGAGGAGGTGGGCAGAGGGATGCAAGGGCACACTGTTGTCTAGTGGCAGATTCTGGACTGGAGCTCAGTTCTCCTAACACCTCAACTTTCCACTGTTGTACATAATCTTTAAAGTATCTGTAATTTCACATGGTAAATGCTAGATTCCATATGTCTGTTTCAGATTAAAAAAAAAAAGACCGAGGCTGAAATGACGGAGGGTAACACTCATGATCAGGCACCCTAGGTTTCTAAGACCATCTGATAAGAACCCTTTGGGAATCCCTTTCACTGGCAGCCACAAATGTCTTTTAGGGGAAACAACATTCCTTCCTGTTTGTTAATCATTGCCCCCATGCCCAATTATATTTCTGAGCAAGTCAGTCCCCCTCTCTGGGATTCAATTTCCTTATCCTTAATAGGGTGGGGTAAATGGGAACAGATAATCTCTAAGCTTCCTTACAGCTCTGACATTCTATGATCTATGAATTGGGCATCCAGGTAAAAAGCGTTGAGGGAGCGGGACCTCCTGAGTTTAGCATTGGCATTGGCAGAGAAGAGCCGGCCTTTGCTCAGCCTAAGTGGAATGTCACCAGTTACAAAGTGAACTCTGTTGGTTCCATTGTAAAGAAGATAAGCTCACTGAGGCAGTTCAAGGCCAGCTACTCCTCCTGGATGTACAAACTACCACCTCTTCTCCTATTCCTACCTACCCACCCTAGACATCTTCCCTCTCCCTTTCTTTCTTTCTCTCTTCTGATCACCCTCATTCCTCCTTGGTCTTCCATTTCCTGTTTGCCTGATACCTGCTGTTATGATCACAGAACATGGCTAACTCTGACCTAGGTAGATGCCAGAAGAAGAAAAATCCAAGATGTGAACAAGGAAATCCAACAGAAGAAAAGGGGAAAGGATGGAGGCATGATCCTGGGGAGACCTAAGTAAGGGGAGTAATGGGAAAAGAGGGAAGGGCTGAAAGTACTGAAGACATTGTCTCATTTTGGAAAAAATGAACCCATGGAAGCCCATTAGAATTCCCAGAAGACATAGGAATGAGACTAATCTTTATACTGCCCTGCTCTCCTAAATCCCATCCATAGAACTACACATAGATCTAGGGGACAGACATGTTGAAAGAAGAATGCTAATGTCAGATATTCCCATGTGTATATTTATTGTATAAATTTTAGGGTCAGTGGAAATCAAGGTACAACAGGATGCCAGAGGAAAATATTAGCAGAGGTGCTCAGCTTAGGGGATTTACTAGAAATGAAAGTCTAGAACAGGGATGGGAGACATGGGAACTCAAAGGGCTTTTAGAAAGGCTCTGTACTTGTCCAGAAAGGGGTTGGAAGAAGTCTGAAGCTCCTCTTGCAGTTTTTTCATGGCTCTCTCCTGTTCCTGTTGATCCCCCATTATCTTTTTAGAGAAGTATGAAAGGTAGAACTTTATCCAGTCATCCACGATGGTGAGCATGTTTTCTTCAGAGATTACAGGTTCTGTGAAAACCTGGCAAGGAGGGAGAAATGAAGTTACTATTCCAATGTCCTGACCTCCAGACACTCAACCTTCCCATCAGTCACTGCATACTCCCAGAAACTGCATTTCCTATCCCTTAATTTTTCCATCAACCCCCCACTTTTCTTCCAAAAGTCAAGGTGCCTTGTATCCCTTGGTCCTTAAGATAGGATCCCTCTCACCTGCTGATTCAGCAACTTCCTAAACTCCTGCAATGCTGAGGAAATGACATCCTGGTTTGACTGGAGAAGAGCCATCTCCCTGCTTGAAGAAAGAGGGTAAGCTCAGGCCACTTTTCCCTTCAACCTCTGCTCCCTACCCCTAACATCTCCACTACCTTGTCTTTTCTTCAAATCCCACAATCCCACAAATTTATTGCCCTCCTCCTCTCATCAATTCCTGGCGATTTCTCTCTAGGGGGGGCCTCTTCACTAGGACTTCAGGCTTTGGCTGTATTCTGGGTGTCTCACCTTGCTTTCTCCAGTTCAGTCCGTGTGTCTGAGCAAGAATAGGAAGGGCAAAGAAAGAATTTGAAGGGAGGAGGCATCCAAAGTGGGGTGGCAGTCTGAATTCAACCCCTGAACTATAATGATAAGTGAAGAAAGAGGGAGGAGAAAAGGGGTGGGTCTTTCCTGAGCCAGGAGAGATAGAAGATTGTACAGAAACAACCCAATGGATCAGACAAGGCAACTGGGTGAAATTAAGACAGCCCCCTACTATCTTACTCAAATTCAGCTATAATTTTCCCCATAATCTTTGCTTTCTCCCTTTCAATGATGACTCCCCTCTAAGAGTTGATCATCTGTACTTTCCAAAGCCCAAGGGTTTATTTCCCAGACCCTTATGTAATCTCTCCAAGGACCTGGTTCCCAACTCTCCTTCTAGCCTCTTGCTAACTTCTGGAGTAGATTCTAGAGGATCCTATATTCCAGGAATCCTGTTGTAGTCTGTCCATGTTAAGAAAGCAGTAAAAGAATGAGGAAATGCTTTGATGAGGAAATACTTTGAGCTGCAAATAGGATCACAGGATTCTGAATTCAGAGACATAAGGGACCTCTGTGGTCATGTAGTCCAATAATCCTCTTGTATTACAGCTGAGGAAACTGAGGCAAAGAGAAGTTATTTGGTCAGACAGGTTGTAAGAATTTGAACTCAAGTCCTTAGACTCTAAATCTAGAACTTTTTATTCTGTACAACATTGACAAAGTGAGGATTTGGGGCAGGGGCAAAGGGAGAGGGAAAGACGTAGAGATCCAGTTGTATCCCCTTCTTCTGTCTTTGATCACTGCAGAACTGGCAACATTATACCCAGGTATTAATATTTCTCTCCTCAGAGCCAAGAGCATTTTATTTAATATTCATCACCAATACCAAGACTAAATAATTCAGGAGAGGAAAGACCAGTGGTCAAGCACAATGGTGACACATTCATCATGGAAAGGAAAAATGAGTAAGTACATGTGATTAATACTCTGCTCATTTAACTGTTGACTTTCTCTAGTACCCTCTTGCAGAGAGCTCTTGATGGTTACAATAAATCTACTACTATGGTTGGGATCTGTATGTGCTATAAGCACATTCTTGTTGCTCATCAGTAAATTGCCTTATGCTGAGATGGCCATCACACAGATTTTGGTGCCAAAATATTGCTATCATTAATGATAACTAATAGACATTGAGGATCTGTTGTGGGGAAGACAATGGGCTAGACCAAGGGAAACAAAGAGCTGTTAAGTCCCTGGCCTCAAAGGTTCTCTGCTCTCTGAGGTTCTTTCTTACTCTAAAATCCTACAGTATTAATCTACTTGGAGATTAAGGGTCACAGGATTCAATTATCATCTCTATGAAGATGATTTCTAGGTCTTTATATCCAGCTCCAGTCTCTCTACTGAACTCTGGTCCTGCATCACTGCCTTTTTGGCATTTCATCCTGGATAATTGTCTCAAAATCCACACGTACAAAACAATATTCATTACCTTCCTCCCGCAAACCCTTCCTTCTTCCAAACTCCCTTATTATTGTAGGGAACACCACCAGCATTCAGTTAGTCAGGTTACTGACCTCAGTGTCATCCTCAACTCCATACTCTCTCTTATTCTATGCATCCAATCTATTGTCAAATCTTGTGACTTCTACACTGACATCTCTCATATATGACACCTTTTCTTCATTCACAAAGCCACCACCCAAGTTCAGGTGTTTACCAGTCATCTGGAATATTGCAATACCTTCTAACTGGTCTTCCTACCTCAAGTCTCTCCATACTCCAATCTTTCTTCCACTTAGCTACCCAAGTGATTTTTCTAAAGCACAGATGTGATCATGTCACACATATACCTACCACTAATAGACTCTAGTGCAGGATTGGGGAAGCCTGTGACCTCAAGGTCACATGTGGCCCTCTAGTCCTTGAGGGTGATCCTTTGACTGAATCCAAACTTTACAGAACAAAATAAATTTGTTCTCTGTCACTTGAAGTTCTTTATAACTTGGTTCCTTCCTATCTTCTCAATCTTTTTACACTTTACTCTTTTCTACCATATTCCCAAAAACTTGACTGAGTAGGCTGGAGCTAGGATTTTCTTAGGGTTGATTTCCACCCCATGTCCTTCATATGAGCCACCAACTGATTTAGGGCCTTTGTCAACATGTTCTCATCTGGTCCAGTATAAGTAAGGTGAATTTTTGTGTGTATTTAAGGTGGATTTTTGTTATTCCTTTTTAGGGTTTAGTTCCCAGGCTCCATGGCCATAACAGCCTCTAGTTCACAGGGGTTAGATAATATTTCTCAGGCTCATGAATTGTAAACATCTCCACCACTTTGACTGTACAGTGAGAGATAGGAATGACATGATGTGATACTTACTATGCTTACACTGAATGACAATATTGCTAAAGTTAATCTGTGAGGCTATTGCTGGCAATATACCTTCTTTGTCTGTTGCCCTATAAAGCAAGTGGGCACTGGCCGGTAAGTAGGAAGTCGTGATTTGGGTAATGCATAGACGAATGCACATACCTGCCTCAACAGGCCCCTACTGAGACTTGGAGGATTTAGGGGAGTGCACAAGTTGGAATGCTGTACCTGCCTTGACTGATCCCATCAAAACATATGGCTAGTCGTCTCCCCTTCTTGCCAGCCCCTGTGAGAAGGGTGATTAGGGAATGCTATAGGAGTTGGTGCTCCCATTATCAGCAAACTCCCTTTGAGAAGAATAAACCAGAAAAAGTAAGCTTATTTAACTCTTTATTATGACTCCATTCCTGTCTTCCTGGATCAAGAGTGAACCTGTGCTAGAACACCTGCCAGCAGCCCTCCTGTGAGATCTGACACCTGGTTTAATTGATGTTACCTGTGTGTTTACCAGTGAAACATCCAGTCAACATTATGTCATCATTGTAGTGGTGTAAGCTAATGCCTTCACGAAAGGAGAGTCTCTGCCAACCCTAATATGGCAGCAGGAGGAAGATTTCAGGTAGGCTTTTGTGGGGAAGGATGATGAAGGTATACTGGGTGCTTTACCAGGTCAAAGCAGACTATTCCTGACTAGTCTTACCCACAGGAATAGAGAAACTAGCACTAATGAAGTCAATAACCCCTCTTCACTCACTTTAGGTCTAGGCTGCCTGGGTTTCCTGATCTACAACATTGATGAGGTCAGGATCAGCTGTATTGGTGGTTATGATGACTTGGTTTAGCTCTGTGCAGTCCACCATAAACTTCCAGGTGCTATCAGTCTTCCTCAAGAGATAGGATTGCTGTAGGGGGTATTTGTATAATGATGTACTCCAGTTTCCTTCAACTCCATCACTAGAGAAGAAATACCTTTCAGCCCTTCTGAGGATTTGATATTGGTTGGTGCTAACTAAATGGGGGAGTTCGGATAACTAAGTGTTTCAATTTAGCCATACCTACAATAGAATATATAGAGGATAATGAAAGAGCCTGTACAAATACTTATTCCCAAGAGACTATGATACCTTTCCCTTCATGATTTGTCCTCTGTAGCCTTCCCTGAATGATCCAAATGGACCTTTAGAGGAGAGTTTAGACTTGGGTGTGGCTGAAAGGCTTTTAGTGTCCCGGTGACAAATTTTTTTGTACAATCTTATAAGCACCATGATGGGCAGGGCCCATATTTTAGGGACCACACCCAAAGATCCCTCCAAGAGAGAAAGAGAGAGAGACAGAGAGACAGAGACAGAGAGAGATAGAGACAGAGAGGGAAACAGAGAGAGAGTCCTTGCCCTCTGCCCACCTAGTAGGGCTCTGTGACTCCTTCCTACATTCTCAGAGTGCCTATTCCCATTAACAGCAGCATTTGCAAAATCATAGCTGTCCCAATATCTTGTTCAAATTTCAATTGATCAGCTTGCACCTGTGATTAGAGACAAATAGCTAAAGTCTAAATACATTCTCCTGAGCCTTTACCCAGAAATCAGAATCTAATTTTTCCAGAGGAGGGCTAGTCATAGGGTGTGGCAGGTCAAGGGGAGGGAGAGGGGGTCAGGGAAACAACATGAATAAATCCAATCTATCAAACCCATTTCCTTTAGGAACTTCATCCTTTCCCTTGCAGATTCCCATCTATGCTGGCTGTGCTGAAGGTTAAAGGGCAGTCCCCATTTGGATGCTTTAATATATTTATCTAACTCCATACAAGTCCTATAAACCTATGATACTCAACTTGACTCTACTAGATCATGCAGGAACCATCCCTGCAGTGACCCAGCAGGTGTCTGAACTTCTGAAACAGTTTTGTTGCCTTTTAGGGAAAACCAACTCCTATCATTTTGAAGTGAGGGAACCCTGGCGCTATCACATGGACTTTCCTTAAAACTGAGCCTATTTTAGCAAAACAAGGGATAGAGGAAATTACAAAAGATAAAATAGATAATTTCTATTATGTGAAATTTGAAAAGTTCTGCACAAACAAAATCCACGACTACAGAATAAGAACAGAAGCAATCGACTGGGGTAAAATCTTTGTGTCAAATTTCTCAGATGAGGGTTGGGTATCCAAGATAGACACACACACACATACACACACTCACACACACATACATATATGTATATATGTAAAACCATATCCATATATATGTAGATATGAACAGTTCTCAAAAGAATAGCAAGATATTAACCACCATATGAAAGAATGCTCCAGAACATTAACAATAAGAAAAAATCAAATCAAAACAATCCTGAGTTTTCAAAATCTGAAAAGTTGGCAAAGTTGACAAAAGATAGGAATGGTCCATGGTGGATAGGTTATGGGAAGATATACATTGAGTCTGCACAACATCACAGATTGCTTATGTCCAGAGCGCTGCCCTCCAAAGGATGTAGGGCAGTATAGGATAAACGAAGAGGATGTAAACAGCCCTGCACAACTTGGGCTGCTTACAGCCAGTAGCAGCTTGTGGTTGCCAAAGGATTGCCCAAGAAAAATAGAGATTATGTAAAACAGACCTGCACAACATCCTGCCTTCTGGCTGCTTTGGCAGGCTTCAAGAAGCCTTCGGCCTGTATGTTGTGCAGGCCTGATATTCACACTAGTGTATTGTTGATGGAGCTATATTAAGTTCAATAATCTTAGAAAACAATTTGGAATTATGCAAATAAAGTGACTAAAATGTCCATACTCTTTCCTTTGACCCAGAGATTTCATTTCTAGTTACATACAGTGAGGTCACTGATAACAAGAAAGTCCCACATATACCAAAATATGGTAGTACTTTGGGGGTAGCAAAGAGCTAGAAACAAAGTAGATGTCCATTCATTGGGGAATGACTTAATAAATGATGACATATGAATATTTCTATGTTGCAAGAAATGATGAATGTGATGAATACAGAGAAACATGAGAAGATACACACAAACTGATACAGGGAGAAGTAGAGTCAACAAAACAATATACCTAGTAACCATAATAAGATAAATGGAAGAACCACAAAACAATCAAAAGTAAATGTTGCAAAATTACAAAGAACAAGCGTGACTTTAAAGAAGAAATGTGAGAGATCACCTGCCACTTTGTTGCACAGGTGGAAGGTGTGGAACATTGTATATATCCACCTGTGCAACATTGTATATATTTTCAGACCTTTTTTCAATGTATCACTAAGTTTTGTTGACTGCCTTTTCTTTCTCTTTTTGTCTAAAATATTCTTTGTTACAGGACGTGGGAGGAGGAGGGAGAGGGGAAATTTTAGGTGATAACAAAAGCTATCAATTTTTTTAAACTACGTCTAAAAGAAAGATGAAGTGGTAAGGTACTGAGGATGGAGAGCGGTAGAAAACTAACCCTGAAAAACTCAAGTGATGGGGTTTTCTGACTTCAGCAAATCATCCTCCACTCTATCACAAAGCCTCTCTTAAATCGAAGTTGAAAGTCAAAAGACACTAAAGCTCTCGCCTATTCTCTAAACCAACATCTGCAAAAGTCTACAGCACCCGTCATTAAGTTATTTATATTGTGCTTTAAAGTTGACACCAAAAGCTCACAAACATGATCTCGTGTGAGTTTCACGACACTGCGAAGCGGACTTGATCATCTTCATTTTAGAAACAGGTAAAATGAAGCTGGAGGAGGTTAAATGATTTGCTCATAGAGAATACAAGTAAGCGTTGGTTAGAAGTAGAATTTGAACACGGGTCCTTGTGACTTAACAATCTGATGTAAACACATTAAGGTTTGCAAAGAGCTTTCCCCCTGAGAACCCGGCCATTATCCGCATTTTATAGAAGGGAGGAAAACGGGGGCGAACCGAGCTTAGGAAGCGTCTGAGATCGGATCGGAACCCCATTTTCCCTAGGAGAGGTCCTGTGCTCTATCACTGCTCCCACCCTTTAACTCTGTACGCCCCTACGCTTGGATCCCGGGAGCTCCGCAAGGAAAGAAGGGGAGGCCGAACACGCTGGGGTTCGGAGAGGGAACTTTCGGGCTTCGCCTTTAAGTGCAGTATGTCCTTCGGGAGTCGCCGTAGATTCTATCCGGGCCAAGCCTCCAGCTCAGAGGGTCCACACCGGAACCACGCCAGCGGGCCGGGCGGATGTGCGGGGTTAGAGGTCATCGGTCCCCACAGCTCCTCCGGAATCCGCTCGATTTTCCCGCTGCTCCCAGGGGCGTCTGCGGACCAAGATGTCGGGCAGCAGGGGGTCCGTGGTCCCGCAGTGCTGGGAGCGCTTCGGCTCCGGGAGGCCCCGCAGCTGCACCGCAGCCCCCGACGGGAGCCTGAGCTGGGAGGCTGGGGGCGGGCCCGGGCAAGGCCTGCGAGCCGCTGTCACGGTGAAGGACGCGGGGGAGACCCCCGGGAGGAGGAGACCCCCGGGAGGAGGAGACCCCCCCGGGAGGAGGGAGTGCCCGTGGAGGGGGTGTCGAGAACCCCTCCTCCCCAAAAGAAGTAGACCCGGAGAGAGGCGAGAGACCCTTCCGCCCACAAGGGGCGGGGCGGGGAGGGGGAGGGGATATATCTCTACGTAATAGTACCCTGAATAGAGAGACAGTTCCCTCCCAAGAAGACAAGTAGAGACCCCCCCCACGGAGACTTAGGCACAAGGTCTTCCAAATAAAGCCATAACGATCCTGTGAGGGGTCAGTCCATAGTGGGGAAAAAAGTGAGTCCGGACCCCCTTGAACTCACTCTCCTTCGCCCCTTCCCAGGCGGTGTTCCTGCCTCACGGCTTCCCTGACAGCGTCAGCCCAGACTACCTGCCTTACCAGCTGTGGGACACCGTGCAGGTCATTACGAAGCCCCGCAAGCGGGAGGGAGAAAGGCTGGCGCAACTCTGGAGGTCATCTAGGTCAGGCTTCTCTTTTTGCAGAGGAGGAATTTGAACCCCAAACTGGCCCACTTGAATCCAGGTCTCTTTCTTTCCCCAGTGTTCTTTCCATTCTTTACTTTGGGGCGTTATGACAGGACTGGCAGCCTGGTGTAGTGGAGCAAGCCCTGGGCTGTAAGTCAGAAGACCTGCTCTAGTTTTAGGTTTGCCCTGATCACTCCTGGTCTCCATCTGTAAAGGGAGGGGGTTTGACTAAATGATCTCTGAGGTCCATTTAAACCATGTTCAGACAAATTCCAAGCTGGGAGAACTATGACATTGATCTTACCAAATATCCTTTCATCATCCAGGCTTTTGCCTCCAGCCTCACCGGCTCCTTGGCAACCCAAGCAGTCCTTCAGGGGGTTGGGGTGGGCGATGCAGCTGCTTCTGTCTCAGCTGCCACCATCACTTGGCTCTTAAAAGGTGAGCTATGATCTCTATGCCAGACCCAAATGGCCTTTACTTTTCATCCCTTGTGTTCCCAAGTCATTGGTTCCTTTTCTCCTTCCTGCGCCAAATGCCTACCATATTTCCCTCTTCATTGAATCCCTTTCTCCACCTGGCATTTTGGATTCTGGTCACTAAGGAAAGGAACTCATTCTGCTATAAGATTCCTCCCTCTAATCCATTCTGCACAGCTCTATCAAGCTAGTCGTTCTAATGCATAATTCTGACTCTGTCATGCCCAGCCTTATTCAGAAACCTGTATCTCCTGCCTGCCCTCAAGGCATAGGTTCTTAACCTTTTTGTGTGTTATGAACCCCTTTGGAAGTCTGGTAAAACTATGAACCCCTTTTCAGAGTAATGTTTTTAAATGCATACATTCAAAGACCCCAGGTTTAGAGCCTTTGATTTAGGATGATATTCTAATCTATGGCTCAAAACTTCCAAAACCCCACCAATCCAACTTAGCTATTCTGACTAATCCTATTCATTGCACCTACCTTCTAGCAATACTAGACATTCATTCCCATTTTTTCCTTATACATTTTACTCCACCTGGAATTCAGTTCAGTATGCATTAATTATCTACAGTGTCCAAGGCATTGCACTCAGTGCTAAAGGAGGGGCAAAGATAAATTAGACAGAGCCCATAAGGAGTTTGCATACCTTCTACCACTGTTTACACCTGTCAAAAGTCCTTAGATAACCACCAGCCAAAAGTCATCCCTCCTTTTTCCATATTCCCATAGCCTTGCATATACTGCTCCTAAGGTGTTTATTACTTTTTACCTTTTACAATAGTTATTTGTAAGTTGCTCATCTCACCTGTTAGACTGTTTCATGAGAGCAATGATCATGTTTTAATTATTTTTGTATCTTCTCCCTTCCTACCCACCCCACCCCCCATCAGTTTACACATAGTAGATGAGAACTTGCTGAATGAATGAATGAACAAACATTGAATTCAGAGATTCTTTGCCCCCTCTTCTACTACAGATGGAACTGGCATGCTTGGGCGAATTGGTTTTGCTTGGTTGATGGGGTGAGTTCATCCTTCTTTTGATTAAGTCAAGAGCTTTCATGGGGTTAATCACTGTGTCTTTTAACTCTGGCTAGACTTCAGTAACATGGCAAATTGTGCCAAATCTTACCCAAATTGTGAAGTTTAATTTTGGTAGCTTCCCATTTCCTCCATCTTTTTTTCAATTAATGAATCAGTATTCCTTGATATCAATTGCAATATCAGCATCCCTTTTTCTACGTCCCTTTTCTTTCTCCTTTCCCTAAACCACTCTAACCATTCAGTTTCTTAAGAATGTTAGAACCTGGAGATAAGAGAACTTTAGAAGAGGAAACTGAGCTCAGGGGAGCACTACTCAAAAGCCACAGATAGTTAATGATAGAGCTATGACTAGATGACTCATTCGAGGTTCTCTCCACCACATTGTGTTGTCTCATCTCTCTTGTCAGGGGAGAAAAGATATGATAATGTCAAATGTGTTAAGGTGTTAGGGACCAAATGTTCTCCCGGTACTGCTTGAATTTCAAAAAAAAAAAAAAAGAAAGCCTAGAGAAGGCAATGCTTAAATCAGAGGACTAGATCTCTAATGTTGGGGGTTTAGACATCAATGATGAGTCAGATAAGGGATATGTTGGGGAAGAGAGGGTCTTTGTAGGTCCCTTCAAATCATACTTTGTGCTTTGCCTATATGCGAAGCTGGTTATCACATGAAACACAGTAAATGCTTTCTTGGTTCCAATGCAAGCTAACCTCTTTCCTACAGGAGCAGATTGGATTGTGAGGCCAAGAAATGGAGGTAATGAGGGTACAGTGGGTAGACACTGAACTAGTGGAGGTTGGAAGGCACAGGGTGAATCTTATTATTATGGAAATTCAGGATCCCTAACCTCTAACCTCTGACCCCAGGCTCTTCGCTGATGTTCTAAATGATGCAGCCATGTTCTTAGAGATTGTGGCCCCAGCATTCCCATCCTGCTTTACTCTCATTGTTTGTGTCAGCAGCTTGGCCAAGGTACTCACCTTCAGAAGAAATGGGGGGCCACTCAGTTCACAATCATTTGCTTATAGCGGGCATATGTTCCTTGGAAGATTAAGAGATGCATAAGACATACCCCCGGTGGAGTCCAGCAGAAGCAGTAAAACATATAGACTTGAAAGTTTAAGTAACAATGACTGTGCAATAGATACCATGTGAGTAGTATAACCCGATGCCTCATTGTGGTATGAGGTGCTGAGAATTTTCTATGTCAGTGCTAGGGAAAGAGACATTTTTTTGAAGGATCTGCCACACTGGCTTCATACAGGGGCCTGATGATTAGGCATTACCCAAGAACTAGCATTGGTACCTTCAGAAAGGCTCCCCAGGAAGAGGTTGGCCAACAAATAGTGACTTTGAAGTTAGAGTATGAAACCACAGACCTTACAAGGTATGGTGGAATTATGGCTTGCCTCAGTGGAGGGAGTACCTATACCTCTGAATCTTAAAGTATTAAAATAAAAGAAATATAGTTCATACGGATTATCAGAGTTCAGCACAGAGACAGCATGGTGTATTTGAATAGTCATGGACTGGGAGTCAGAAAACTTGGGTGCCAGTCCCATTTCTGCCACTGACTATGTGACTGAACAAATCATATCACTTCTGTTTCATTGATTAAAATGAAGTGGTAGTATAGTGGATAGAGGACCAGGTCTGGAGTCAGGAAGACTCTTTTTCCTGAGTTCAAATCTGGCTTCAGACACTTATTAGCTTTGTGACCTTGGGCAAGTTGCTTCCCTATATTTGCCTCAGTTTCTTCCTTTGTAAAATGTGCTGGGGAAGAAAATAGACCTCTCCAGTATCTTTGCCAAGAAAACTACAAATGGGGTCATGAAGAATCAGACACAACTGAAAAACAATTGAACAGAATTTGATCAAAATGTACAATAATTAGTGTGAAGAACATGACATTGTTATATTGGGTGCTGAGCTTTTCTTCTGTCATATTTCACTTTTAGTGCATTGTAGGAGTAGCAGGGGGAGCCACCCGGGCAGCACTGACCATGCACCAGGCCAGGAGAGACAACATGGCTGATGTTTCAGCCAAAGATGGAAGCCAGGTGAGAGTCTTGAGAAGAGTTATGGGGTCAAGGCAGAGGGCAAGACTGGAGTTGATCTGGAATAGCAAGGGCTGAGTTGGGGAATCTGTGGAAAGATAACCTACCCTCCTTTGAGGAGGAGCAACTTTTAAGTAGATAGCACAGTAGCTGTGAGTAGGTCTGATAAGCTAATCTAGACATAGCCAAATATGATGGTTTCTTTCACTGACTTAGAGGTACCACCTAGCAGATTAACAGCTTGTCCTCCCCAACCTTTTCCCCTGTGAAGATAGCTGGAAGGTGGAGGAGAGGGATAGAATTCATGTCAGGACTAAAGCTGGAAACTTAGGGATGAGAGTCCCTTCTCCCTAGTGTTAGTGGAGTTTGAGGATAAACTGAGGAGCCATCCAGGCATGAGACCGCTCCAGACAATATTTTTGTAGCAGCCTTCATTTGGCACCCAAACGATTAAACTCCTGTATGTGCTTCTTTATTGCGTTTTTTGGGGGTTTGAGTTGTCTTAACAGGATTTTATGAAAAATTTATCATCTCCCTTCTTATATTGGAATTGACCTAATGAAGGAATTGATTGAGGTAGAGTCTCATAAATTTAGAACTGGAAGGTGTCTTCAAGAGGCACATTTAAATGGGCGATAGAGATGGGAAGGCAACTTCTGGCCTGATTTTTAAAGATCCTTGAATTGCAGGTTAAGAAATTTGAACTGTATTCTGTAGGAAATGGAGAACCATGGGAGCTTCTTGAATTGGGGAATGACATGGTAAAAGCTCAGCTTTAGAAAGATTAATCTGGCTGTATCTCTGTGATGTCAGAACTGTTGGCCTGACTTTTCCTTTCTGCCAACTTCTGTCCCAATGTAGGAGACTCTAGTCAACTTGGCAGGGTTGCTGGTCAGTCTTTTACTGCTTCCTCTACTATCTGAACGGCAAAGGTGAGATTTCAGGGGAAGTCATGAAGGAGGGGTTGTGAATTCCTTGCCTTCTACCTCTGATCTCATTTTCTTTTCCCTAGTCTCAGTCTTGCTGCCTTCTTCCTTTTTACCGTCCTCCATCTCTATGCCAACTTCCGAGCAGTTCGGGCTGTCATCATGGAAACATTCAATGAAGCTCGACTTTACCTTGTCCTAAAGCACTTCATTCAGTGGGGAAAGGTCTTAACACCCCCCTTAGCCAATCGTATGGAACCACTGTGGACAGGTGACACTGCTCTCCTACATACCCTAAACCAGGGGTGGGGAACCTACAGCCTTGAGGCCACATGTGGCCTCGGGCTGTCCTTCGACCGAATCCAAACTTCACAGAACCAGTTTGGGTTCAGTCAAAGGGCCACACTTGAAGACCTAGAAACCTAGGACCTGCAGCCTAGAGGTCACCTGTGGCCTTTAGGCGCCAGGTTCCCCACCCTACCCTAAGCCTAGTTCCTGTTGATCATCCTGACCCTGGCTCCCTGCAGGTTGCCACCCTGCCCTGTCTCTGTCCCTGGGTGTACCCCTGCACAACCTGGTCTCAAGGTAAATGACACCCTTCTCTCTCTCTCTCCTTGCCTTCACCCATGCATTCCCTGGGCACCTATTAACCCCATATATACTTCTAAAGGCCCTGGCCCCTCTCCTTTGGGTTTCCTGCTCAGCCATATCTCTCACCCAGAGCAAGTATACCACTGCCACTTTCTCTATCCCATATACCCCCACATTTTGTCTCTTTCTTTCCCTAGCACCTTTGAACTGCAGCAAGTGAGTGAGGGGCACCAACAGCCCTACCTCCTGCGCTGGGACCGTTGCCAAGGTGAGAAGGGTAGAAAGCAGTAGGTTAGGGGAGGAAGAGGAAAGGTGGTGGAATGAAGCCTTGTGAATAATTCCTTTCACTTCCTTTTCCTTTTAGACTGTTTAGAACATGTATAAGAAGACATGTATAAGAACATGAAAATCCCTCAACTCTCTTTAGTAATAGCTTTGTCAGACAAAAGGAATGTTGACTACATGATGTAGGTAGGTAGATGTAGTTGAACAGTTGACCCCAGTGAATTGTAAGGTCAATGTTAACCTGGATGGTCTAGTAGCCACAGGGCCTTCTAATCTAATCAAAATTTTTATCTTCAACTTGGATGAAGTATGTAGGGCAGACATCACTGTTACATAAACAGCTGAGTGACTCAGTGGATAGAGTGTCAGGAAGACTTATCTTCCTGAGTTCAAATCTGGCCTCAGACATTTACTAGATGGGCAGGTCACTTAACCTTGTGCTTCAGTTTCCTCATCTGTAAAATGAACTGGAGAAGGAAATGACAGACCACTCTAGTATCTCTGCCAAGAAAAGCCCAAACGGGGAAATAAAGAGTCTGACCCAACTGAAAATGACTAAATAACAACTACATCACATTAGGTGATTTTTGTCAGGCCAAGGAAGACAGCTTTTTTGGATGACAAGCAAAATTCAAAAGACTTCAATTTTTATTGAAAAATGGGCTAAAACAACAATACTCAAATGACTTTGTGACATCAATATGGGTGTTTCCTCCATCATGTAGATAGCAGCCTATCGATGCCTGTCTATCCTGAGTTGTTCTTGGCCATGTTCTTCCATATAAAATTGTTACATTGAGCCCCAACCAATGTGCTAAGAACCTTCTTTACTTCCTACCTCAGGAGTGTGCCAGTAGAGCAAACAGGAGATTCATTAAGTGATCAGTCAGTCCCTCTCTTTTTTTCCAGTCATAAATTCCCCAGTGACATGCTTTGTTCCTATTCTTCTTCAGAGTTCCTTATTTGCCATATGTTATAGTCTGCTCCTTCTCACTTGCTCTCTGTTGCCCTCTGAGTGATATGTCAAAGACTGTTAGTGACCCAGAGCTGTAGGAGTAACTGAAACAGAAGAAAGGAAATGAGAATAGATGTAAAGGCCTAAACTGCACAAGGACAACGTTAGGGGGACCTTACTTGACAGCAGTTTATGTAAAAAAGATCTGAAGGTTTTAGTTGACCACAAGTTTGACATGAATGTGTCAACAGCCATTATAAGATCATGATACACACACACATACACACACACACATATACACACATTCTCTCTCTCTCTCTAACACACACACACACACACACACACACACACACTTCCTGGCTTTCGTCATCTCTTACCATTACAAATTCTGTGAATTTACTCCCTTCTGTAGATTATATGTTGTCTTTTTCTAGACTTCAGAGCTCTTAGTAGGACTCTTCTCCATTATAGTCAAGGATTTGGGAAAGAAATTTGCCTTTTCCGTTATGAATTAATTGACTTTCATCATCTCCCCTCTCAATATTCATCTTTCCAGATGGAAGAAGCCTAATTCTTCTAGTCTCATAGCAGTCACTCACTTCCCTTTTTCTCCCCTCAAGATTTCTGTCATTATTCTTCCAAGGATCTTTTTCAATCATTATCAGACATACAGTTGAAAAATATTTATTAATCACCTATATGAGGAGGTTGTGTGCTAGGAACACTGGTGTAAGGCATATCCCTGTCCTCAAGGAGCTTACAGATATGTTTGGGGAGGTTGGATATGTACACAGAGAAACAAACCTAACAATACCAGAAAATGTAAGCTAAAGGCCAAATAGTGGGATAGACAGTAAATGTTCCTGGAGTTCAAAGATGGGAGAGTAGAATGTGAGCTAAGGCAGTCAAGGAGCATTCACAAAGGATGTAGGATCTGAGTAAAGCCTTGAGGTATAAGCAGAGAAGAAGAGAAGGCGTTCAAGGAGAGATGAGACCACTCTGCCTAGCTAGTATTAACTTGTTAAATGAATCTCTCTAGGCCAGATACAAGTGACATTGGGCCAGGAAGTAAGTGCTGGGCTCATTCTGAGGGCAGCGACACATGGACTTTTGCTGGCAGCACTATTAGAGGATGTACCTCTTACGGAAGAGATGGAAACCTTGAGGGCCCAGATCAGGGCAGGTGAGAGCTGAGGGTTTACGTGGGGGCCATGGTGGGTAGGGCAGTGACGTGGACAGCAGGAGGAGAGAAGGCTTGTTCTTAGTGCTGACCCCAGTTATTCTTTTGGTCCCACAGTCCCTGAAGGAGACAGTTGGACCATTGTCAAGGAAACTTACCAGATCCTTGATAGACTCTACCCCAAGTTCTTGAAAGGTAATGAGATCCACTCCTTCCTTTAACCATCCTGCATTGGACTGGGAATTTGAGAATACTGTTTTGTAATCTGAGCTCTTCCGCTTACTCATTATGTGACCATGGCAAATCACTTCTTTCTTCTAAATTTGCTTCCTTGGCTTTAAAGTGGGAAGGGGTGGGGTGTGGATCAGAGTAAGGACCCTTCAGTGGATTACGAAGGATGCTTTCCTACCAGAGCTTCAAGCTGTAGGCTGGGAGACAGAGCACCATCTACTGGAGGTGGACGAGTGGCGAGCAGCATGGCCCCAGGGGGAGAAGAAGATTTTATGAGGGCTGCTGTCATCACCTGGACCTAGACCAGGCTAGACGAGGACCAGGGAGGCTCTGGAATTGGACCAAAGGAATGTGGATTCCAGAGAGTGAGCTGCTCTCAGTGGCAGAAGCTTCTTCCTTGTCAGCACCTTCTCCACTTCCTTTGTGTGGGAGAGCCTTCCCTGTGCTACCATTTTAAAAATGACATTTTACTCTCCAGATCTGTGATAAGTTTTATTTTTAATTCCAAAGCAGCCATATTTCTAACCGACACAATAGTATATAAATAATGTATGTGTTCATCAAGTACAGTGATGGCATGTAGTTGATGAGTGATAAAGCTGATGCCGATAAAAATGAGCCAGTCTTCATGTTGGGGTTCCTTTTTACTCCTCTAGATCTGTGGGTCCAGAGATCCTCCCAGAGGGCTAGTCCTAGACTCCAGTTGTGTCAGTGCTGAAGTAGCCCAGCTTCCCTGCTCTTTCTCCCCCCACCCCCCACCAGTAGAGATCCCCAGGCTGACACTGGATTACCAGTGTTCTCAGGCATAAAAGCCCCAGAAGAAGACTGCCACCATCATCATGAACAGTGCATTAAGATTGACAAATCGAGCCCAGCGTGGGTCCTCAGTAATGTCTTCCAATTGCTGGGCTGTTATTTCCTCAGCTGTGCGAGGTGAGGGGCTGTTTGGGTCACTTCCAGTCATCCCACAGAACCAGAGCAGGCAGCGGTGGAGTAGGCCTGGGGCTGTAGGTGGGGATTCTGAAGGAAAAGACTCAGTGCTCAACAGTTGGAACCCCCTGAGCCTCCCACCCAAAGAAAGAAAAGTCATATTTGCAGACAGGGCTGCTGGTCCCCTTTTCCCAGTGGCCTACCATCCATCTCTACTGCATGTTCCAACTGGCCATTCTGCACAGGGAATTCAGGGGGCCCTGCTTCCCGCTCATCCATGTCCAGGTCCTCCCGTTCTTCTTTACTGTGACGGAGGCTGAACACAAGGCGGTAGAGCTAAGAGAAAAGGGGCCTGTAAATTCATTTGTTCATTGGATTCAGTTGGCACTCACCAAATTCAGGGCATCATGGGGAATACTGATACTGTTTAAGACTCAGTTCCTTCCTATAAAGCATTCGGTCCATGAGGGAAGAGGGTATTACAAGTAACATCCAGACTCTAGTCCACTTACATGTTTTTGAGGGATGGGTGTTGTGCAGAAGGATACAGTGAGGATTATGATACAGGAACAGACAAAAAGCACAATGGCAAAATAGAGGTAGTGAACTCTACAGAAGAGACTTGGGCAGGAGGAGGGCTGGACACAGCTGCCAGTGCCAAAGGAGAACTCTGGGATGATGCGGGCTAGGCCTATCAGGAGGCCCCCAATTAGCCCCCAGAAGGCACCCTGGTGAAGAGAGGAGTGATCACTCTTAAACGTGACCCTGAATCCCAGGAGCCCTCCCCCCAAGTTCCCTTTGTTAGACATAGATGTCCTGCCCCCAAGTTCCCTCTCAGTATGGGTTTTAGGGGCTTACTGGTTCATTCACCCTGGGCACAAAGAGGGCAAGAATGAAAACTGCTGAGACTGGTGGGGCCAGGTAGCTGGATACAGCTTGGATGTAGTCAAAGAGCTGACCACCTTGGGCAGCCTGGACCACGGGGAGCCAGGCAATTGAGACTGCAACAATAAATAGCACCCAGAGCCTAGGGAAGAGAACAGAAAGGTCAGGACTGTGGACCCAGCTCAGACTCAGGTGTTGGTTGCCAGGGAAAGTGTACCCCAGAATCCTTGTGTCAGGAGGGGCTAAGGCTGGGTCCTCACCGGCCCACCAGCAGCAGCTCTTTGTCTCCAGCTCGGGGTCGGATCCTGGTGTAGATATCCATAGTGAAGAGTGTGCTGCTGCTGTTGAAGATGGAGGCCAGGGAGCTCATGAGAGCAGCCAGCATGACGGCCAGCATTAGTCCCCGGAGACCTAGGCAGGGAAGGACATGATAGAGCAGGTAGGGATCTAGAGGAAAGAGCCCTCCCCCAACAGGAGGCCACGATTGTACTTCTGGTCTTACCACTAGCTTCTGTTGCTCTAGGTAAACAACCTTCCCTTTCTGGGCTTCAGTCTCGTCTTCTGTAAAAGGGGCCTGGGCCTGATTTCCAAGGACCCCTACAGCTCTCATAGTCCTATGACTAACAGATGTCTCCTCCATTTCCCACTTCCCAGCTCACCATTGGGCATGAGTTTCACCACCAATAGGGGGTAGGCAATGTTGGAACAGCCAACCTCTGTACCACAGATCTGCTTACACACTTCTGGAACCACACATGCCACCTTATCTAGGAGAAGACCAAACAAAGCTGGAGAAGACCACGTCCTGGCAGACAGGGAAAGTTGAGTGTCTCTATGCCTGGGTTTGGGATAGGAAGCAAAGTCCAAGGATAAGGATATGTGGATCAGAGTGAGTTGAGGGACCGGTACCTGGGAAGAGAATTCGGCTAATCATTCCTGGCATGACCATAAGGAACATGGGCAGCAGCTTTAGGTACCCACACAGGATACAGCCAGCCTTAATGTGGGTCAAGTTCTTTCCTGCCAGGCATCTCTGTACAATAACCTGAAACATGAAGGAGATCCCTTGGTCAGATCCAGTTCTCAGACCCCAGCGTTCTCATCCACCTCACCATAACTTCATCTTCGTACCTGGTCACTGCACCAGTACCAGCCAGAGACAATGGTGAGCCCCACTATCAGGGCTGGCCAAGGCAGATCCCCAGTCACTGGGTCCCGGAGAAGGTGAAAGGAGTCAGCACGGGGCTGGTAGCAGGAGGAAGAGATGTTGCCCACCTTGGGGTTCTCAGAAAAGATTTGTGTGGTCTTGGCTTCCAAGTACTTGTTAAAGAGACCTGTATACCCGCCCACCTCGTTGAAGGCTGGCATAGGGACAGAGGACAGTCACAAATCCTGACACACAGATTTACCTCTTCCCAGGGATCTAGATATTTCCTTTTGAGGGCCTCAAACTTCCTTTTCCCCTTAAAAGTTTCCTCCCTTTTGGAAAAATTGAGGTATTCTGTCATCCAGCCTCCAGTTTCCCATCCTGCCTACCCCCCAGAATTCAAGGTTCTGCTCTGCCATACCGTAGCCCATGAGAATGAATGCTCCCCCAAGAATGACGAAAGTCTGGACTGTATCTGTGTACATCAGCGCAGCCAGGCCCCCTGGAAGGAGAGTGGGGTCAGAAGACTTTCCATTTCCCTCCCCCTCACCTCTGCCCCGCTCCAATCACAAAAGTAATGATGGTTTTATAATTTCTAAGTTTCTAATTTAAAATTTATAATTTTTGTTAATTTCTATAATTTATAATTTCTAAATAATTTCTATAATTTCATTTTATTCTCATTACCACCCTGTGGTTTGGGGGTAGGACAGGGGCTGTTATTTCTCCTTGACAGATGAGAAAATGAGTATTGCTCCAGTATGGGGTGCAACATTTTAAACAGGACTTTGACCAGGTAAATGTGAGTACGAACAGTGAGGGAACTAAGCATCTTCCCTTTGCTTCACAGAACTGGGAATGTTTAGCACAAGAAAGGTAAGATGGAGAAACTTGATTAAGTCTGAATATTTAGGTGGTTGGATTAGGGCAGAGCTATTTGATTTGATTCCTAGAGCTGAGGACTAGGAGCAATGAGAAGTTATAGAGGAGATTTGGGCTAAATTAAGGAAGACCCTAACGATCAAAGCTGTCTCATGAGAGATTCCTGCAGCTGAAAGCCTTTGAGATAAGAGTAAGGATATAATAATATAATAGATTAATTAATTAAATGATATTATTAATTAGATATTAATTAAATGATAATATAGGATATAAAATAATAATATAAGAAGGACATTAGCTGAGGAAATAATTCCCATTCTGGTAGAGGTTGGATTCAGTTGCAGTTCTTAAGCTTTCTGTGTGTGTCGCATCCCTTTGGCAGTCTAGTCAAACTTCTGGATCCTTTCACACAGATATAATGTTTTTAAAAGCATAAAATATACATGATTGCAAAGGAGAGCAATTATTAAAAAGGAAATGACACCTGATTAAGAACCCCTGGAACAGATGACCTTTGATATACTTTTCCGTTTAAGATTCTGAGGCTGAGGGAGGTGCTTTGCCCAAAGCCATGCAACAAGGCCAAGGCTGGCACAAAAGACTTTGCCTTTTTTGCTTGTTTTGTTTTTACCACTGAACCATATGGCCTCCCTTTTGTCCTAGATCGGTGGCATGCCATTTTATACGAGATCATGACCCCTTTTGCTCCAGCGAGTTGTGTCAGATCTGGAGTTTGAATCCTGAATATTACTTACCAGCTCTTGTGTAACTCATTTCCAGGCCTCCTTTTCCTCATCCGAGAACCCTTCCAACACTATAATCCATAAACCTTGGGGCTGCTCCTCACAGCACCACAAGCCAATGAGTTTGGAACATTTGCCTCCTTGTTTGGAATCCACCAAACAGGAATGAATGAGCCTGCCCTGCCACCCAAGACAAGCAATGAGGAGAAAACTGCTTAGCCTGGCCACATATGGGTCAAATCCTAAATTAAAAAGGTGAGGTGGCTCTCCCTTGGTCCCACCTCTCTTTCTGAAGCCCTACTCCTATTAGCAGGCCTGCCTTACCTACCTGTCACTGTGTAGATCATGGTGATGCCCAGGAGGGCAATAACAGAGGCATAGATGTTCCAGCCCAGAGCCTGCTGAATGAACACAGCCCCAGAGAACATGTCTACCTAGAGAGGGGAGGGGCAGGGAACATCAGATCACGAGTAGAAACATGAGGATTTAGGCATCTGTCCTCCAGGGTCTACTTGTAGGGGTGGGGCCCCTTAGGCCTCAGGTCACATGTGGCCTTTTAGGTGCTTAGGTGTGACCTTTTGACTGAGTTCAAGTTTTGCAGAATAAATCCATTTATTAAGGGCATTTGTTCTGTGAAGTGTGGATTCAGTCAAAGGGACGCATTTGAGGATCTAGAGTGCCATATGCGGCCTCAAGGCTGTTGGTTTTCCACCCCTAGAAGGCTTCCTCTCTTCCCTTTCATTCCCCACAGGTTACAGATGTCATATCCTTCATTCACTTCTCAACATGACAGACACAATGCCTCCCATCCCACTCCCCACTTCTATATGGTTGACTCCTACAGAGATTTTGGTGAAGATGTAGAGGAAGAGGGACAGCACTGAAAGGTAGAGGCGGATTCGATGACCCCCAAAGCGCTTCCTCAGATACTGGGGCATAGTGATGACTCCAGCCGTCAGGTACACAGGTGCAAATAGCCAGCCCAGGAGCAGCACCACAAACAGGGCCTGGGGATGGCAGGTACAGGGTTGTTAGTAGGGGGGTTGGAGAAACGGGTCTGAGGAGTGTCGAGTGGTCAAACTTGCTACCTGAACCAGATTAAAATGTAATTGGGAAATGTTTAAAAGAATAAATACAAATATAACATCATATAGATAATGTTAATTTGTGGTTTTCTAAGTCAACTTGTGACCTGGGATATTTCTATTTGAGTTTTGACACTACAACTGTAGCGGGCTGGAGGGTGTTCCAGGGCTCTCTGGAAGGAAAAGATTCAGATCTCGGGTGTGATAAGAATTGTGTTCAGTCCAGGGATTGTTCTGGTAATAGGCTATTATCCCACAGGAATCCGAGTCCCCCAAAGCAGAGTGTGGATAGGTAGACATGTGGATAGTGTGATGAGTAGAGCCTCTCCCTTCTAATGGGGGAGGAAAGAGGGTCAGGAGGATGCTGGACATCAATTCTATACTTTTCAAAGGCCTATGTAGGTTACCTTGTCTATCTGCCTTCCTCTGTGAAAGAATACCCTTCACAATCTGAGGTTTTCATTTTGGAGATCCTCAAGGAAGGAGAAGCCTTCCCTGTCTTCACTTGCTTCTTCCTATGCCCCTTAACTTCCAGATTAGAAGTTCTATCTCAGATCTAACGCTTAGGCTACTTGCTTTTACGTCCATCTTTGGGAATCAGTCCTCCACAGAGATACAGAAGGTGGTCCCACAGGGCTGTAGTACTGATAATCTCTAGAAGAAAGTGAGACTGGAGAAGAAGAGGGAGTGAAACTCACATTCCACTCAAATCCTGCCACAGCTAGTCCACTTGCTGCACCTGTCCCGGCCAGGCCCACAAAATGTCCACTCCCAATGTTGCTGGCAAAGAGAGAGGCCCCAACCTGCAAGAATTGAGATGGGAGGGAGCCTTAGACAAGGTGAATAACCCCCTCCTCCCCCCATTCACCTTCACATTCTTCCCAAACCCTTTCCCGTGATGCCCTATTCCTTTTCCAA
Source organism: Potorous gilbertii (assembly GCA_028658325.1). NCBI lineage: Eukaryota > Metazoa > Chordata > Mammalia > Diprotodontia > Potoroidae > Potorous > Potorous gilbertii. Next base: position 209,433 of record JAQQSK010002088.1, on the reverse strand, counting down.
AGCCCCTCCTTACCGGCCACCATATCATGCTCCTCCCAGCCAAGAAGTATCCTCCAATGGTCCCCCGGTTTGTCCGGCACATGGACTAGGAGAGAAAGTGGGGGGAGGGTTGCAGCTCACTCTGAGGGGTTGGGGCTAATAACTGAGTAGAACATGAAGACCAGTCAAGGGGACTCCATTCAAAGGAGTGGGGAGTGAGGATAGGGATGGGGGCAGGGCTTGAGCTGATGGGATCATCTATTTGTAACTCATTAGCATCCTCATCACATTCCTCAGTCTTGTCTCAGTCTGAATATTAACTCCTATTCCAGCCTTCAGCCCTAGTCACATGATCTTAGAAGTACAAGAAGTTAGTTCTGAAACAGACCTTAGAGATCCAGACTCTCATTTTACAGAAGAGGAAAATGAAATCCATGGAGGTCTAATGACTGGTCCAGGGTCACACAGTAAGTGACAAAGCCAGGATTTGAACTTAGGTCCTTTGGTTCCAAATCCAGAGGATTTTCTGACCTTTTTTTCTATATCATATTCCCTGCCCAGCTCCTACCCAGATGCCTCTGATTCTGGAAGACAGACTTCCAGCTCCCAGACTGTGTGTTTCTCCTTCAGAGACACAGGCTTCTTTAAATACATTGGACTGGAAGTCAAAAGATCAGAATCTAAATTTTGGCTCTACTGTTAATTTGTTCTGTAACCTTGGGCAGGTCACATCTTTCTGGCCTTCAGTTTCTTCCACTAAAAGTTGAACTGGATGACCTTTCAGGGCTTTTCCAGCACTGACATTCTAGTTTTCTAAGACACCAGGTGTCCTATCTCTTTCCCCCTCCCATTAGCCCTCTCCTTCCTCTGTCCTCCTCCACCTAGCCTGAGCTTAAGGCTTAACCCTTTGGCCTCACCCACAGACCGACCCCGATGACCAAAAGAAAGTAGACAGCGATGACAATGATGTCTGCTGGGTTGTCAATGAAGTTCCTGGAATCTGTCGTGCTCCACTCCATGATGCCTCAGCTCTGCCTCTAGTCCTTTCTGGCCACTGGCCTCCCCCTAACTCCAGGAGAGATGACTCCACCCTCCAAAAGTTTAATGGTTACCTTGGGGGGCACTGAGCCGAGAAGTCCCCACTTGGCACTCGCAGATACCCAGTACCCCTACCCTTATCTTGGGTAAGAGGGCCTCATGCTCAGTAGTAAATAAGGGCCAGGATATTGTAGGGTTAGATTCATGTTGATGACTGATTCTGGAGAGGAGATAAACAGATAAGTACAAGCTGGATCTACAAAGAAGATTGGGTCATGCAAAAAACTGGAAATTAAGTGGTTGTCCATCGACTGGAGAATAGCTAAACAAATTGTGGTGTATGAGTGTAATGGAATGCTAATGTACCTTAAGAAACAACAAATACGAGGAATTCAGAGAAACTTGGGTAGATATAAACTACTGCAGAGTAAAGTAAGCAGAACCAGGAAAACAATATCCAAAATGACTATAATGGTGTAAATAAAAAGACTAATCTCAGTCCCTGAAAACGATGAGGAAATTCACCCTACTTCTTTCACTGGGAAGGTAGGGAGTGAATATGGGCGAACATACTATATATGTTCTCTTAGGAGTTGATGTTTAGTTGTTTCAGTCATGTCATTGTGATGGCTTTTGGGGTTTTCTAGGTGAAGGTAATGGAGTGGTTTGCAGTTTCCTTCTCCAGCTCATTTTACATATGAGGAAACTGAGGCAAAGTGATTTGCCCAGGATCACACAATTAGTAACTGTCTGAGGGCAGATTTGAACTCAGAAAGATGAATCTTCCTGACTCCAGTCCTGGCACTCTATCCACTGTGCCACCTAGCTGCGTTGGGTTGATGATTTCACCCCCACCCCCACCCCTACCCCACCTTGCTTTGTTAGAAGAGAAGTTTCACTAAGGTGGGAAAGAGAGAGATTTTCTGAAAATGACTATGATGTAAAAACAAAAGGCATCAAATTTTTGTTTCAAAAGACTGCCTCATAAATTCATGTGTGTATTTGACAGACCTTTATTGAGCTCCCATGCAGGTCGCTTGTATGTAGATCACTTGAGAGACACAGAGAGGATTTAAACAGTCAACCTCAGTCTTCTGTCTAGCAGGAGAGACAATATGGACTTCTCTCCCCCGATATTCCAGTCACTCTTAAAATCCATCATAACCAAAGCTCATCTTGTCCTCCTCACTTCCCTATCCCTGTCGGCCACATGACCATCTTTTCAGTTTTCAGCGGAAGTCTGATTCGCCATTCCACACATACATTCAGTCCTTCCATTCTGTCGATTCTCCATCACTAATATCTCTCACCTTGTTTCTAACGTCTCACGTCGTCTCTTCCATTCTCTTTCCGTGGATAGGAGCCCAAGCCCGATCCTCATCATCACTACTTGAATTGTTCTAATAGCTTCCTAATTGGTTTTCTTTCTTCCAATCTCTTCCCCAAAGTTTCCTCCAACTACTGCCTCATGAAGTCCTTCTAAGCACATCTCTTATGTCTGCCCTTGCTCAGGAGACTTCAGTGGTTTCTTCTTCAATTGGCAGTTAGGTGATATAAGGGACAGAGCACTGGACTTAGAGTTAGGAAGATTTGAATTATAATCCTACCTTGACACCAATTGTGTGACCCTAGGCAAGTCACTTAACCTCTCAGAGCTTCAGTTTTCTCTTTTGTAAAATGGAAATGATACTGATATAACACTTATGTCACAAGGTTATTGTGCAGGTCAAATGAAATATCTGTAAAACACTTGGCAAACCTTATAATGTTAGCTATTACATTTAGTATGTTAGCTATTATATTTATTATCTGCTAAAAAAAAAAGTCTAAGCTGCTTAGCTTTCAAAGCCTTCCATAGTTCAACCTTCAACTAATATTTCTGCCTCTCTCTTGTACAAATACTCTCACATTACATAAAAGTTGTTTACCTTACTGTACTCCAAAAACATATTATGCTAGTCAGTTGCCATAACTTTGTTCAGGCTGCCTTTGTTCCTGGGTTTGTACCCTGCCCCCCTTGACTGAAAGAGACTGTAATAAATTTAGAGTCAGACAATTAAAATGCTGGCTTTGCCATGACCTTGCCTCCTATTTTGCTGAGCAAATGAGTATTCTCTCAAGAATAACAGCCAAACCCCAAATGCTGTGTAATCCAAACTTGACTTCAGAGAAGACATACCTCCAATTCCTTTACTGCAGGGGTGGGGGACCATGGATATGGAATATTGTATATGTTTCCAAATGCAGTCTGATTGTTAGTTTTGTTGAACTGGTTTTCTTTTTTTCTTAAAAATATCTTTGTTACAAGGAATGGCTCATTCAGTAGGGAGAGGGGAAGAATATATTCATAAATGTGATATATAAAGCAAAAGATATCAATGAAAAAGGATATATTGAAATATTCCATGCTGGTGGTGATGAGAAGCCTCGAAGTAAATCAGCTGATGTCAGTGGTAATATAGAGGTGGGCAGGGGTGTGATAATGTAACAATGTGATACTGCGCAAATCACTTAATGTGCCAGAAACTCTGTTTCACCATCTATAAGGAAGCCTCATTTCATTCACTAACTGTGTGATATTGTATAGGTAGAATCCATAAAATTGGTAACTAATTTTATATATTTTAGAATTTTTTTTAGAACTTTATCAGTTCACCTTGCATTTTACTCATATTTCGTGCTTCTTTGTATACATATCTGGGGTTATGGGTTTTAATGCTGGATTTTCTAATTCTGGATGACTTCACTTCTTACCTGGCTACACTACTCTGGGACCTTGCCCCAAGGCAGTACCTTCTCCAGTCATCCTTTTCAGCTTACTTTTGTGTTTTGATGTGAAGCTCCTTCAGTACAGGGACTGTCTCCTTTTATTATATTTGTATCCTGAACACTTAGCACAGTGCCTGGAACATAGTAGGTACTTAATAAATGTTTATTGATTATTATTATTTATTGATGACTATTGGTATTCGTCTTTCTATGTCCTGTATAGTTTACATAGTATAGATCACACACTATGTGGTTGTGTGAGAGAGCTTTGTAAGCTTTAATATGGTGATTAAAGCTGCTGGGAAAACTGAAAAACAGTCTGGCAGAAGTCAGTCTTAGACTAACATTTTATACCACACTTCATGGGTAGGAGATAAATATATACTTAATCAAATGAGAAATAGAAGCAATTACAAAAGATAAAATGGATAGATTACTTGAAACTGAAAAACTTCTGCAGAGACAACCTTAATGCATTTAGGATAAGAAGGGAAGTGCTTAAATGGGAAAATCTGAGTATAAAATTTCTCTGATAAGGGTTTGGTATAGAGGACATATAAACAATTCATAAATATATATACACATATATGAGTAATTGTCATTCCCCAATAGATATATGATCAAAAGAGTTCCTAAAGTGGATGATACTGCCTCCTGGGGGGCACTGTAACAATCCAAGGGGGTCAGTAGTAGCAACAGGTGCAGTTGGGGGTCATTGAATAAAAGTAAGGGGGCAGTGGAAGAATAAGGAAGAGAAGAAAATTTTGAAAAACCGTTCATAGACATTTCATTTGTTGTGTAACAGAAGTAAAGTCATAGTGATTACATTATTTTTCCAAACACACAAAATGCAAGTTATAACTCTTGAGTGGGCAAAAAAAAGGGCAAAGTTGTCACAACTCAGGAAATAGTGCTGCATATCACTTATAATAAGAGAAATGCAAATCAAAACAGCTTTGATATCACCTTATATGCTGCAAATTGAAAAAAAATGACAAAAAATAGTTAACAGTCAATGTTGGAAAAACTGTGGAAAGAGGCAAACTAATACATTATTGGTGGGACTGTGAAATGATACAACTGTTTTGGAAAGTAATTTAGAAATATGTAAGTAAAGTGACTAAAATGTCTATACCCTTTTGAGTCAGAGATGCCATTACTGAGCTTATACCCCAAGGAATCCACTGATAAGAAAAAAAAAGTCTCACTATAATTCAAAATATTTGTAGCAACATTTTTTGTGATATCTAAGAATTGAAAACAAAGTAGATGCTGGTGAATTGGGGAATGGTGATACATGAATATAATGGAATATTACTGTGCTATAAGAAATTATGTATGTGATTAACACATAGAACTAAGGTTCCCAAACTTATTTGTCCCACCATCCCTGCTTCAAAAAAAAAATTACTCAGTGCTTCTCTGGAAATCTACTTTCTCTAACCTTTTAATGATTTTTAAAAATTTGCATAATTTCAAAAAATATAAAATATTTTTAAAAATCATTCATCTTAAATTTAATAATGTATTGTAAATTTATGGGGATTTTTCTGAATAGAAATTTTGATAATGCAACATTGTATTATATAACCATATAGCATCATATTGTAAACAAGTCATTTCACGCACATATTCCTGCCTATGTTTGCTGGACTTCCTGACAGGGTGGGAACAAGCTCACCTGCTAATAATTGCTTGTTAAGATCTATTGGCAGACTTGGCCATTGAACAGTTATAACTTGCATTTTGTGTGTTTATTTGGAAAATAATGTAATCACTATGACTTTAACTGTTACACAACAGATGAAACATGTATGAATGGTTTTCAAAATTTTCTTCTTTTCTTTATTCTTCTATTGCCCCTTATTTTTAATTCAATGAACCCCAGTTGCACCTGTGGCTACTACTGCCCCTCCTGGATTATTCCCCAGGAGGCAGTATCACCCACTTTGAGAACCTCTGGATGAAAAGATCTACAGGAACTAATGCAGAGTGAAGTAAACAGAGTCAAGAAAACTATATACACAGTAACAACAAAGTACGTATAAGGAATGACAGCAAAGATCAAAAGTAAATGTTACAAAATTATAAAAATCAAATAAGATTTGAAGGAAGTCATATGAGAAGACAGTGCCAGTCTACCTCTTAATGGAGGTTGGAGGTCCACAGGTGTTATATACATTGCAATTTTTCAGACTTTTTCAATGTTTTTATCAGTTGTATTAACTTTTTTTCCTTTCCAGAAAACCCACTATTTGTCATATGTGATAGCTAGGGGATAGGGATATTATGGTGATGTAAGAAATAGAGAATATCAACAAAACTTTTTAAGAAAAGATGCTATAGAAAGATGGACTGTCATAAATATCTAGAAGAACGTTTCCAGGTGATGCTTCAGAATGAACAACTCTAACTCTGTAGGGAGGCTATTGATGAAGATAAAGATTTGTGAGAATAAAGGATATGACTGGGCTTTAGGCTTTGCTTCTCTGTCAGTTTCATAGGGATTCCAGGTCCTCCTAGAGGCATATTTTTAATTTGGAATCATTGAGTCTAGACGAAGGCAAGTAGCAGAAAAGCCCTACAAATTAATCTTAGCTCATGTTTTCCTATTACTGACTACGTGCTGAGCTCTATGGTTTCTGTGACATTCAGGGACTGAAGGTATTGGTAACATCTTATTAACTTTGTACCCTTTAAATTTAGCAGTCTTGACCAAAGCCCTAAACAGCCTAGCTTAGTTATGGCTCTGTCTGGAAGAATTTGCCAGCTCCAGTGCTTTCTTTTTCCACTACTTTCTAAATCTTAATTGATTATCATGCCCCTAATCTGAGGCACTTTGTTGTTCAGTCATGACTCTTCGTGATCCCATTTTTTTAAAAGCAAAGATATTATAACGTTTTGCCATTTCTTTCTCCAGCTCATTTTACAGATGAGAAAACTGAAGCAAACAGGGTTAAGTGACCTTGCCAAAGGTAATACAGCTAGCAAGTGTCTGAGCAGATTTGAACTCAGGAAGATGAATGACTCCAGGCCAGGGTGATCTGTCTAGTCGGCCACTTAGGTGCTTATAATCTGAGGCATTAAGTTTCCTGAATTTTTTTTTCCCTTTTTACATCAGAGATCTGCTATCCTTGATGCCTATTTGCCTCTCTTTCTTTCCTTGCTACTGCTTCTTTTTCCTTTTTTATTCCTGTCTGCCATGCATTCCAAGCCAAGTTCACTTTTTACAATTCATTCACCAGAGAAAAGAGAATATACATACTCAGAAATAACATGTTGGGAAAAAAGTAATTAGAAGTATTTACAAAAGAAAATTACCTGGTACCAGACCAGTTGATACTTAAGCTTTCTAGCTATTCTCAAGTCTTCAATCTATCTCTCCCTCCAAAAGATGAAGATCTTTGCTGCCAGCTTCTTCTAACTCGAGCTTCTTGGTCCATTGAGAAAATTAAGGGTATTGGATTTAGAGCTAGCAATGAAGGCTTCTGGGATTTATTGTCATCCTCAAGATAGTCACACAAAAGTATCACCTTGATCCCCCCCAAAAATGTCCCCCTCCCCCAAACAAAATCTTAACCATCAATGCAAAGAGGGTTGAAGACAAAACAGATGGTGCACCAGGAATTCCTTGTATACCTTAGAGGAGACATCATAGAGCTGGTGAAACTAAAGAAAGTCCTTCTAGGCATTGAACTTTGGAAGACATATGTCATATGAAGTCAGCTTCTCAGACTGAAAAGACCCAGGCTGAGAGGGGATGTGGTGGAGGCCTGGGATTTACTTGTTCACAGCAAATTGGAAAGAAATTTTACTGGTTTACCTTGGGGGTTGGAGATGGGGGTGGGTAGTGAGACAGGTGAGAATCTAAACCTCAGGATGGCACTATAAGTCTTGGGATAATAGGACTCTGTGGGAAAGTGCAACTCACTGGAAGAAGAGAATTATTCTGGCAGTAACCTCCAAGTTCAGTTCCTTTCCATGGAGAGCTGATGAGTCATTTGGGTGCTTAGGCTCCAGAGACCTTTACAGCTTACACATTTTCTGTGAGGTGAAATAAAGGCTGTCACATGCACAAATTGTACAATGAGTGTCTGTGTGTGAGTCAGGGATGACATCCACATTTAGGGAAACCTAAATTTTATTTTTTAAGACAACCATGGATTAAAGATGATTGTGGATTAACTTCCAAGTGGAGCCAAAGAGAGAACCTGATCGTTTTGGGGACCAGACCCCAAAATTAAACTAAGGATGTGAGTACCCAGTTTGAGGAGCTAGGCTATGGATTACACTTATGGGTTACTGAGATCTAGGATCATCAATGGGATCACAGAGACTCTGGAGAACTTCCCAGGAAGGAATGATCTTTGGGCTAAACAGGATGTCTGAGGAGAGGTGTTTGTTTTGGGGTTCCAGTGGCACTGAGAGATTTTCTGCAAAGTTTGAGGGGACAATACTCAAGGAAATGGAAGGATGAGAGCAAGACACAAATAGATGTGTGTGAACCAGCAACCCTGTATAAAGATATAGCAGAGGAGTGGATGCCAGGCATTGAGACTAAGTGTGGGGAACCTTTGGCCTCGAGGCCACATGTGGCCCTCTAAGTCCTCAGTTGCAGCCCTTTGACTGAATCCAAACTTCACAGAATAAATCCCCTTCATAAAAGGTTTTGTTCTGTAAAACTTGGACTCAGTTAAAAGGCTGAACTTGAGGATCTAGAAGAGCCCATGTGACCTTGAGGCTACACCAAACCAGCAATTCTACTCAGCACACCTCGTCTTTCTCCTGCATTCCCAGAGCACAGAAATGACTGGCTTTAATCTCTATTGCAGCCTTGTTTTAAGTGTTTATTATTTGATAATGATAATAAATTACATGGCCAGCAACAGTGATTTTTCTAAGCCTATAAATTTGTGGTTTGAGAGAAGGGAAATGAGGTGATGGAAGAAAAGATTTCTCTAGGGTGGAGTAGAGAGAGTTTCTGCAATTTTGGTAATTAAGAAACTCAGTAGACTGCTTTGAACCTGAAGAAGCTGAGCAGTGTGGGGTGGGGAGGTTGGTATATTTCTTCCTAAAAGCGCCTGAGAGATAAACTAATGGCCTGTATCACATGCTCTCTCTATATAATTAGGGCTGTGGGTTCTTCAGTAACCAATCCTTTTCTTCATTTCTTCAACCACAGAGGATTCTAACTGGACAATGACTAAGAGCCATCAACTTCTAGCATATAGTGAGTGCTCAGAAATGTGTTGAATTAATGAAATGGAAGGGGCAAAAAGTCAGGAGAGAACTGGGTTTGATTTTCAGCTCTGCCACCAACCACCAACTCAATGTAGCCTTGGGTAAATGCCTTCTTTTCTGCATCTTCTTCCCTCGTTAAAAAAAAAAATGTGGCCGGGATAGTCTTTAATGAATTTTCCAGCTCCAACTGTCTAATTCAGTAGGGCCCTTTCTGGGCTCAGTGGTTCCATAGAACCACATAGAACCTAAGATCTAAGGGTGAGAGAGAGAGAGAGAGAGAGAGAGAGAGAGAGAGAGAGAGCACAAAGGTCCCTTCCATTTCCACGGCAGAACAAAGTTTTGTGTTTCTGAGTTCAAAATTAAGGGTGTGTGTTCCAGAATTGGCAAAGGTTGGAAGGCCAGGCTCCTGACTTCCCTTGCTAAATCACAAACACAGGAAGCTAGTTCGTGAAATAATGTGTTTATATAGAGACAGGTGAGGACAGCAGTGAGGGAAGTACCCGGAAAGTACCCTGAGGCAGAATCTGGATCCTCAGTTTTCTTGGATTTGGTCTCATTCCCATTAAGCTCTTTGTTTTTTCAGTAAAATGCAAGTGCTTTTAAAACCTAGAGAGGGATTCTATTACCCACATTTGGGGAAACCTAGACAAGAGCCCCCTACACTAAGCTGAATATCCCCTGAAAGTCTATTCCTGTAGATAAGGTTAAGACTCCACTTCCACCCCACCATCTCTTTCCCATGAGGGGAAGCACTAATTCACTATACACTCCTTTTCCTCTCCACATTGCCCAGAAGGATGGAGCTTCAGGGATAGTTGTTGGGCTGCTTTGGGGAAGGAACTCTCTTCCAGGAAGTCTTGTTGATTTTTTTTTGGAAGAGGGAGAACATCTCCCTTGAGATCTTGCCACTATGTGCTAGGTGTGGACCTCCAGGGATGGGCTGTATTTAACGGGCACTTGGACACGTGCTCCGTTCTTGAACCTTTTAACAGGATCTTACTGTGCCAGTCTCTATTTTCACTTCAGCAAGGTGAAATTCTGATCAGAATTCCAGATTTGCAAATCTGTCCCTCCTTATGAAACGAATTAATTAACCGGCTACCTGATTGCTAGCATTTTGACTCTAGCCTGCCGTTTCATCACTCGCAGGATAGGGACTGGCTCCGTAAAATCCTGTTAACAGGTTCAAGAATGGGCCGAACCTCTCTTTGGACTCTGGAGCCCAGTGAAGGGGCGGGAGCCTGCTGACCCTGGGCTCTCACTGCAAGGCCAAGTGTGCTGGGGATGCGTTCCATTCTTGAGTCAGGCTCTCGAGGAGGGAAAGGACCTCTCTTTGGGCCTCACTGGGGCCCCGGGTTTTGGAGAAGCTGCGCGGTCTCTCCTCCTCCCGGGCTCTTTTGAAGGGATGAGGCCTCTCTTGGAATGGGGTTCTAAACTTGCAGCGGGACCGTCTCGTGGGGGGCGGGGGCTCATCCGAAGAGCTTGAGGAAGCAGGGCTGGCAGTACGGCTTGTCGGCGCGCTCCTGGAAGGAGCCCTTGGTGAGCGGGCGCAGGCAGAAGGTGCAGGTGAAATGATCCGGGTGGAAGCGGCGCCCCAGCGCGGAAACGCAGCGGCCGGTGACCGGGAGCCCGCAGGTGGCGCACAGGGAGCCGCGCCGAGCGTGGAAGTGGCTCTCGCAGAGCGGCCGTCCCTCGTGCTCGAAGAAGCTGCCTCCCGAGAAGGGCGTGAAGCACTCCTGGAGGACAGGACCCGAACCCACGCGGCAGCTCAGCGGGCTGCGGTGCCCGGGTTCATCCTTCCTCCCAGGCTCGCCCAGCCCTTCTCGAGCCCCCCTCTCACCCTGCACACGAAGCAGTCCGGGTGCCAGAGCGCGCTCAGTGCCGAGATGTAGTTCTCCAGGATGGGCCCCTGGCAACCTTGGCAGCGAGGGGCGAACAGCTGCAGGAAATCTCGGCGGCAATACGGGCGGCCCTCCCGCTCGTGGAACCCTGCGGGTCCGGGCAGAGTGGGGTGGAATCAGGGCAAGGATCGGCGGAGGGTGCCCAAAAGGTGGCATGTGGGGCAGCTTGGGAGGGGACACACCGTGACTAATGGGTGGAATCACGACGAAAGGCGGCGGGGGAGGAGGACGAGGGGGGAATGGCTGAGAGGTGGGCCTAGGGGTGTGGGGGCGGGCTGCTTGCTGCTGGGTACCCGGGAGCCTTTCTCACCCTCTTCCCCGAAGGGCTCCCCGCAGCTGACGCAGCAGAAATGTTCAGGATGCCAATGGGTGTCCAGGGCGGTGACCATCTTCTGTAATAACAACAATGCACGTTTCTGGAACAGCTTTGAGGTTTGCAAAGTGCTTTATATATACTATCTAAAGGGAGGTGGGGTGAGTGGAGGGAAGGGAAGGGACTCAGGTGTCTGGAAGTGTAGGGCTTCCTAGAGTTAGAAGGCTTCCGGAGTGGAGGGGGGCGCCAGAGAGGGAGTAGAGGAGCCCAAGAGAGACTGGGCGAGGGTGAGGGGTGGTGGAAGGGCGCTTGGGCTCCACGGCTCACGTGGCGAATGGGCTGATTGCAGAGACCGCAGCGCGGGGAGAAGCGCTCGAAGTAGCATTCGGGGCAGTAAGGGGCACCGTCCTTTTCAAAGAAGCTGCTACCTCCCAGAGCCACGGAGCACCCTCCGCATAAAAAGTGCTCTGGGTGCCAGGTCCGGCCTAGAGCTGTCACTACCTGCAAGGAAGAAGTGGCTCATGGTCACACAGACACATCCGAGCCTAGCATGTGTCTGTTCATTTACGAAGTCCCTGGTCCCCTTCGAGCACCCCAAGCATCTCAAACTTCCTTTGCCTCAAATTTTACTGTAGCAATACAGGATTACAGCTAAAATGGAGCTTTATTTATCCCAGCCTGCTCATTTTATAGATAAGTTACTTAAAGGTTAATCTTTCCTCCTACACACATTCCTCCTTCTGACTTCACAACTTTTGTGTGTAGCAGCTCATTCACTGACTTAACACCGTTTCTTAGTTTAATGGGTTAGAAACCTTGACTCCACCCTCTCACTTTCAGCTCTCATATCCACCAAATACCTCTCAATACCACCTTTTCTTTGCCAGTTCTCCCCAATATAATACTAACTGTTACCCTGGTACAAGACCCCATCACCATCCATCTAGTGTTGCATGGGTCTTTCTGGACTTCACAATAACCAGCCCTTTCCTTCCTCCCTCCCTCCATCCTTCACACTACTGACAATCATCTTTCCTGCACAAAGATTTGGTCATGTCATTTCCTTATTTCTTTCCCAGTCCCCTAAGATAATACCCTTTTCCTAGCACTTCTAAAAAACTTCATAAGGTATCATTTTATATTAAGGTTACGTGTCACATCTTCCTTACTAGTCTGTAAGTTCTATGAAGACAAATGTTATATCTTATCTAAACTGACTCTTCTCCCAATGTTTTCTGCATACAGTAATACTCAATGGGTCTGAGATCTCCCTTTCTCCAAGGGTCCTGCAGATCCTGATTTCATGGTCAGTTACAAGGAAAAGGAGAACTGAAGGAAGTCCATTAGATTTGACAACCAAAAAATGTGGTCAATTTGTGGCCTTTGAGAGGAGAGTTTCTGTAGAGTGGTGGGAACACAGTCAAAATGGAAGGGGCTGAAAACTGAGTGGGGGATGAGGAAGGGAAGGCAAAGAATGCAGACTGTTTACTTTTGTGGTAATGTAGGAGGGAAGAGAGAGGGATGACAGCTTAAGGGGAAAGGGTCAAGGGAATTTTTTTTTTAATTTTTAGGAATGATATGAGAATATACAGGGTTCCAAAAGTTTGGGGTACATATAGCTATATCTCATAAAATATATACGAAATATGTGTATATATATATATATATATATATATATATATGTGACAAAAGCTATTCAGCTATTAAAGCTTAAAACTACATTGAGATGTTTTTAGAACATTGTGTCTCTGTGTGTGAGAGAGACAGAGACAGAGAGAAAGAGAGAAATATATACGTATATTAATGAGGTGGAAGCTGTATATCACAAAACTTTATATATACATATATATATATACACACATATACATATAGAAAATATATAAAATTCAAGAGAATAGATTATTAATGAAATTATATCCTAGAAGGAATGGAATCAGGATCCCAGATAGAGGGGGCAGCCTTAGTTAGAATAACAGCTTGTCCCAGTCTCATAAGGGCAGAAAGTTAATAACAGCTAATATTTATATAGCTCTTTAAGCTCTGAAAAGCACTTTACATCTATTATCTCATTTTAATCCTTACAACCACTCTGTGAGGTAAATGCTATTATGACCTCTACTTGACAGATGAGGAAACTGAAATTTGGGTTGTGACTTGCCCTGGCTCACACTGCTAGGAAGTGTCTGAAGTAGGACTGGAACCCAATACTTCCTGATTCCAAAGAATAACACTGGACTACACATCCTGCCCCTAAAGGCAGGTTTTGAGTTAAGAACAACCTGATCTCAGTGAAACAGGAGGTGAGATCATCTGCTGAAAGTATGGAGAAGTTGGGGTGTCAAAGGATGTGTGAGGTCTAGAACAAGAGTTGTGTGGAATGGGAAAGTAGTCGATAAATGATACATAAAAGATTTGCTGAACAGTAGTGAGGCCTTGGCTAAGGTTGAACAACATGTCTGTAATTAACAAATTTAACACTTTTATAACTCTACAACAGAAATCCATAGCCTAGTTTATTGTGTATGTACTGTTGTCTATGTATCTGTCTTTCCTCCCTCCTTCTCTCTTCTGCTTTGGGGGCCTTACTCACCTGCCCAGCAATGGGTTTATTGCAGGAACCACAAAGGCCCTTTGCCTGTGTGGGGACTCCCTGTCGACTGAGGTCTGACTGCAGCAAGCCCAGCATGGTGTCCAGGCTGCCCTCTGCGGCAGATCCCGAGGTGGGCGGTGGTGTGGTATCACTCACTGAGCTCAGCTCTGGCTTTGGGGTAGGCCCAGAAGCAGGAAGCTATTAGGGTATAAAACAGAGGTACCTGCTTTTGGCTCCCATCTGCCACTGAACTGAAGGGGGTGGGCCTGGAGACAGGGGAAGAGTTGGGATGACCTCTCAGTTAGGTGAGGCCAAGGATCACAGTGGCTGGGACTAATCAGAGCCAATACCCTCCTCCCCGGAGATCCCTCCTCCCTTTCATTCAGCTCACATGGTTCTGGACACGGAAATCAGAAAGAGAAGCCATCAACTTGTCCAATTCCAGGGTAGCTGAGGTGGCTGAAGGTTTTGGCAGTTGCGGCGTCGGGTTAGGGGGGCTGCAGGGAGATAGTTTGGGTCAGCAGCTTCCCCTGTTTCTTCATCCTTCCAGGTCTCAGAACCAAGAACCCTAGCTCTCAGTCCTCCCTCTTACCAGACCCTCAACCCCAAAGAATGCAGGCATCTGGATCTGCATGCTTTCCACTTCTACCCCCGACCTGGGAATCCAGCTACCAGGCTGTAGCCCTTCCAACCCTGCCTCCAAGAGCCTCACGTGGTGGGCCTTTTCTTTTCCTCAGATTGCTCTTCCTTTCGTTTCCCATCAGGTGCCTTGCTGGATGGGAACTGGGACATGATTTCATCTGGTTGGAAGGAGGGGTTGTTAGTCTCACTACTATTACTTGCCTCTTCCTGCCTCTTTCCCTTGTCCTCAATTCTCCCTCTTTTACCTGTGATATTGAATTGAGTGGCATTGAGCTCCTGCAGCAGGCGGTCTAGCTCACAAAGCCCAGCACCAAGGACACCACTGGAGGAAAATGGGGGTGCCGCTGGCTTGGGGGAACGAGGCTTACACACGGTGCTAGAGCAGAGAGGGAGAATGGGGGGAGAATTCAGAAATAAAAAGATTCGGAACTAGAGCCCAAGTGGCATGAAGGGAGCAAGCCCTTTGGACCTGGAGAGGGGTAAGCTTCAGTCCCACTAGCCTCTAAAGGACATTCCCAGTCCCTTCACCTGTATAGATGGTCTTTGTCTCCTGAGGCCCCAGAGGTTTCCCTGGTCACCTTCTACAGAGGAAAGCAAAAGTTGGAGAAGCTCTTTGAGAATACAACCCCCTCCCAAACCCAGGCAACCTAGAACCTTAGCTCTGCTTTCCTTACCTGCTGCTGCTGACTATGAGGAGGAGCAGTGTTGACTTCTTGGGGCTGGTCCCTAAGAGCCCCAGTCCGGGGAATGTGGGATGTTGTAGACTCCAGGTCAGACAAAAGGGCATCTGTGAGAAGACTCTGAATGAGTGAACTAGACGGTTACTTAGAGGTTAAGGGGTTGAATTGGTCTGGGTTAGAGAAGGCAAATGTTTGAAAGGAATCTGAAGTCAGAGTTTGGGGTCAGAAACCAAAAATTAGACAATCACAGTGCCAAAGAGGCTGCAGGGAAACCATACAAGGGTAAAGCTGGGAACACCACAATATGGCTGAGCTGTTTCATCCTTGGCCAATCCTGGGAGCTGTGCCAGGTTGGGTGTTTTCTTCCAGCCATGAAAGTCTTTGTATTTGTATAGCAATTGTGTCATCTAATCCTCAAAACAACTTCTATGAGGTCATAGGATTATAAACTGTAACAGACATTATAGATCATCTAATCCCCTTGTTATATATCCCAACCTACTCATTTTACAGAGTAGAAAACTGAGGCCCAGAAAGTTAGTGATGATAGTTGACATTCATAGAACATCTTATGATTTATAAAACATTTTCCAGTCATCTCATTTAGCCTTCATAACAAGACCCTGATGCAGTTATTGCCATCTGATAGATGGAGGAAACAAGCTCAGAGGTAGTGATTAATCAAAGGTCAGGCAGGCAGTAGTAACAGCTAAGATTCTGACTGGTTGTGCTGTTCAGTCTTGCCTTGGTGACCTCATCTGTTTTGTTTGTTTTTCTGGAAAAGATTCTGGACTAGGAAACTAAGGCAAACAGGGTTAAGTGACTTGTCAAAGGTCACCTTGCTAGGTACCAGATATCACCAGATCTGGTGATACCAGATTTAAACTCAGGACGATGAGTCCTCCTGATTCCAAGCCCCATGCTCCATTCGCTTCCCCACCTTGCTGCTCCTTGGAGTCAGAAGATTTAGCTTCAAATCTACCTCTGACACTTACTAGCTAGGTGACCTTGGTCAAGTCAGTTTATATTCCTTAAGCCTGTTTCCTCATCTGTAAAATGAGGGGATAGGATCAGATGGTCTCTGAGAGACCTTCCAACTGTAGATCTATTATTCACCAAAGAAAAAAGTGGAAATCAGAGGGGCAATTTTGTGTGATGCATAAGTCACAAGCTTGGAGTTGAGGACAGCTGAGTTCAAATCCCAACTCAGAAAATCACTTAACCTCTCTGGGCCTCACCTTTCTCATATGTAAAAATAAAGAGCCTCCACGGTCCCTTCTGGCTCTAAACCTATGACACTATGAGGTAAATGTGTGTCTAGAATTCCAGTGTTGCGGGTGTGACCTAGACACTAAGTCCTGGACTCTTTCCTGGATACTTTATTGGCTCTTTCATATTACTGTCAGACTATATCTTGTCCAACAACTTTACAATTGGTCCTTTCTCACATTTTAAAATTTAGACTCCTGACCTCAGTTTCCAATTGATCTATGCCCCTTCTTCCAAACCTTTTCAGAGGGACCTCTTATCCTCCTTCTCAGCCCCTCAGACTCCCACACTCTTATTAGCTGTTTCCCCCAACTAGGACCCCTGCATTGGGTTACCTACCAAAGACCACAATACGTGGTCCAAGAGGGGATAAGGGGGAGGTGGAGTCACCTGGTAGGGGAAAGAGAAACAGTCACCGGGAGAGAAGTGTACCTCCTGGTGGCCTGACTCTGCTTCCTAATCCCTCTCCCTCCTCCACTCCAGCCTTTTCCCTATGACCCAGGTATCCTGCCCTCTAGCTCAAAGCTTTCTTCTGCAGACCCACACCCAGAAATCCTCCCTGCTACCAACCTAACGCCTCCCCTCTGCTCCCCTCTCAGAACCTAGGGATCTGGTTCCTCCGCTCCAAACCCTGGTCCCTCCAGCCTTTCGACCAGATGATCTCAGTTCCTCGGGAGAGAAGGGGGAAAGGATTGGAGAAAAATGCAGGAAGGGAGAGGCAGGAAGGGAGACGTGGAGCAGAGCAGGAGGAAGAGAGGGAGGGAGGGGAAGAGAAAAAGGGAGAAAGAGAAGGGAAAAGAGAAAGAGGGAAAGAAGCAATGAGAGGCGGGGAGTGGCCCAGGAGAGAGAACTGAGAAATGGAGAAATGAAAGGAAGACTGCAGAAGGCAGAAGCAAAGATGAATAGAAGTGGGGAGAGACAAGGGTGGAGGTGCGGTGCAGGGAAGCAGGAAACGAGCTCCAGGGAGAAGGGACAGTGTGATGGGGTTGGGGGAGGCAGATGGAGACATCTCGGGCTAGAAGGAGGGGCTCGTGGTCCCGGGGCTTCTAGCCCCACTCACCCAGGTCTTCCATGGCTGGGGTGCCCGGCTGGCTGGCTGAGGGGTAGCAGCAGGGCGGGGGCTGTGTCCGGTTGGGGGGGCGGGAGACAGCGGGGGGGAGGGGGGGACGTCCGGGAGAGGGAGGCCCCGGCCGTGACCATGTAAGGAAGCGGGGACCAGATGGGATGGGGGGCGGGAGACGGGAATTAGCGGGGAGAGAGGCTGGAGAAGGGGGCCTGAGGGGAGCAGGAGGGGGTGACAGACAAGAATAGGGATGGCGGGACACACCCTCACAACAGCCACACCCCAGCTAAACACTCCGGAGCGGTGGGAGCTTAGGCTTGGAACTGAGAAGCAGCCACAAAGGAGAAAGCCGGAGTGACAGCAGTCTGCAATCTGAGAGACAGAAGCCCAAGGAAACCTTCCCTGGACTACGGAAGCACCTCCAGAGAACAGCCTATTCAGACACGCGGAAATGGAAATAAAAACTCAGAGGAAGACAGATCGAGAGGGATGGAGATACTCATTCACAAAGAGCTTCTTAAGGGATAGAGATGCAGAACCCTTACAGGCTTTATGAAGTCAATGTTTGCTTTGCCTTGGATTGTGAAAAACCATTAAAAAATACACAATAAAGTCATCGTTTAATGAATCCCCCCCCCCATCACCATTCAGCATGCCCACCCCCTTTATAAAGAGAAAATTAGGCCCAGACACTTGGGTGAATCCCCTAGGTCCTTCATAGAGATCTGCTCTGAGTGTGTGGGAGAGGTATCAGGTTAACCACAACCTTATTCTATCTAGCTATATACAGCCATCCCACATATCAGCCTAGATTTATGATCTCACCCATCCCTGGGTATGTAACTTAAGTCTTTAGACCTACTCAGCTGAAATAAGGATGGAAATGGGAATTGGACACTGGGTGGGGGTAAGGGAAAATTTGAGGAAAGATCCTTTTGGGACAAAAAAGAACCACACACTACATGAGGTAATCAACTTTGGAGCCTTTAATTTCATTATGGCCTCTGCATGGGGCTCCTTTTGGGTGCCAAGGGCCTTCTTCACATCTAGTCCTTGTAGATCTGTACTTTTCATATTTCATTCTTGAAACTTCCAGCCAAGTGCCATCTTGCTTCCCCAGGTCATCCTCATTCTTCATCCTCTATCCTACCTCCCCGTCTAGTTTCTTGTACTTTTTCCAAGGCTCCTCTTCCCTGGAATCTGCCCTCTCCCTCCCTCCTCCCCCCATGTTCCCCCCAGGCAACAGTTCTCCTTTTCCAGAGAATCCTCCTTTTCTGGTCCCTGGGGCCAGGCTAAGGTCCGACAGGGAATCTCCTCTGTCCTGGTGCCAGGGCCCCTCAGAGTCCTGGGGCTGTGGCCCTAGTCACAGCCTCCCTCTCATCCCCATCACAGCCCCTAAAAGGGCCTCTGTCAGGGGCCCGCCCTCCTCGCCTGCTGCCTCTACCAGTCCAGCCAGGGCTGTTGCCCGGGCTTGTGGGCTCCGGCCAGGTCCCAGGGTCCAGTGGGCACATTTTGCAGCTAGACGGGTTCCACCAAGGCGGAATACCTCGCCTACTGCCTCAGGGGGACCACAAGGCCTGAGGTGTACACTTCCCACAGCCTCTTCCAGTTCTTCCTCTAGAATGGGCAGCAGAAATCGGCCAGCTGCCTCTAAGGCAGCTTCTGCCTCAGAGCCCAGGAGGGGTTGGCCTGGAGGTGGAATGGGCTGTAAGGCAGCCCCACAGCCCCGGCAGCCATGGACATGGTGTAGAATAGGCCAAGCAGCTCCTGGGGACAAGCCCCTCAGCGGTACCAGGCTCAAGTGAGCCTCGGCAAAGCCTCCTGAGAGCAAGGCTCTGAAGAAGGGGGAAGCATCAGCTGCGGAGGCCCGAATGGCAGGTAGTCGGAGGCCTGAGTCCAGCAGGAAGTGGAGGTCAGGGACTAGGGATGGAGTAGGGCCCAGCAATTGCCCATAGAGGCAAGGGGAGGTTGGAGAAGAATCCACAGAAGGTTGGGTAGAATCCACTGATGGGGAGATTAGGCATCGAAGGCAGGAGAGGGAATCAGCAGCAAAAAAGAGGAAAAGTGGGTGAGGGGCTGGACGAGAAAGTGCTGTCAGAAGAAGGCGGAGACCACCTTGGTCCAGAAGTAAACGCCTCCAGAGGGCTGGTTTCCTGAAAGACAGAGAGGCAGGCACAAGAGTCAGTGAGGGCACTTGAGACAAACACAGGCTTCTTACCTATTAAGAGAAAGTAGTAGAAATCCCTGCCAGAAGCACTGGGTACCCCTGAAATAAACAGGCTTACAACCTTGCCTATTCCTGTAAACTTACTACGGATCTCTTTAGGACACAGAGACAGAAAGCACAGAGCTAAGGGAGGGAAGAAAAAAGGTGGTAGGGAAGATGGGAGGTAGAGTCAAGGAGAAGAAAAAATAGAGATGCTAAGGCAGCTAGGACAGGAATTTGGGGACTGGCTGTAGAGTCAAAGGGAGGGAGGATGAATACTAAGAGAACTTGGATTAGGTGAAGCAAGCAGCCAAAGGGAGGGAGCAAAGTCTTTTATCATATGGGTCTCTTACAAACTTCTGTTCTCTGCTCTCCCATCCTATCCCTACAGCCTCAGGAGTCATTCACTTCTGTCAGAGTCCTCCCCTGGTTCCTAAAATAACATACCTGCTGATGAAGGGCAGAGTCAGTGCACAGGCAACTCGGTCTTCTGGGGTCCCAGAGAGAAGCAAGTGAGTGAGTGCTCCCACCCCGAAGGGAGACTCAGCCTGGACTGTCAGGTTTTGGAGCAGCATTTCACCTAAGAGTAGAAGGGTCAGGTCAGGGTACTGGATCACTTAAGGTAGCAGAACTGATGAGGTGGAGAGGACTGGCAAAGAAGGTTTAAGATGCCTATGTTCTTGAGGGATAAAATTATAGGGAGAGAGGTCATATGGATTCAAGGAAATTAAGTATGGGCAGCACAGAGATCTGGGTAATAAGAAGAAAGAATTTCTGGGTTCTAAAGGAAAACCATGTTTGTGTACCTGAAAGAAGAAATAGGTCACTCACCTAGTTCTCTATGTTTCCGATCGCCTGCCCGAGCCCGGGATGGCTTTGAGGTCCGCCAATCATCTGGAGCAACACCCAACACTAGCCAGGCCCGGATGAGTGCAGCACCGTAGCTTCGGACAAAGGCTTCTAGGCAAGCAGGGTTGCAGGTGAGGCGGGTCAGAATTCGAAGCGCCCTGGGATTTGGGGGACCAGGGGCCCCAGTCACATAGCCTAGCAAGCCTTGTAGTGCTGGGCCAGTCACTAGTGCCCCACTGGGATCTGGGGCCTGTGAGAAGCGTGACAACAGTAAGAGCGCTGGCCCTTCCCGTCCCCACAATTCTTCAGCCCGACCAGATATCCTCAGTGGGGGTGGTGAAGGGTTTGGGATGTCACCTGAGTGGCTGGGAGTCTCTAGTTGTGAGGTGCTTGGGGTCTCCAAGCCTAGAGTTGCAGGGTTTGGAGCAGAGGTTGGGGGGGAATGGGACACCGTGGAGAAGGAAAGGCTGTCCTGTAAGCATTGCTGCTGGAGGGATCTGACTGGGACTGAGGGAAGCTCTGGCAGGGAGCAGTGTTCAGGGGACCAATCAGGAGAGATATCTCCAGGTGCCACCACATAGCCTTCTGATATCAGCCATGACCTAGAGATCAAAGAGAAAGGTATTTAGTGTTCCAATCAGATCTAACCAAAATCATGTTTGAAAAGTGTTTATCATAGTGCCTGGGTACATAAAAGGTACTTAGTTTAAACACTGACTAATAATAGCCAGTATTTATATACCACATTAAAACAACAACCCTGGTAAATAGGTGCCATTACTTAGCAGATTTGGAAACTGAAGCAGACAAAGGTTAAGTAGCTTGTCCAAGGTCATACAGCTAGTAAGTGTCTGAGTCTGGATTTGAACTCAGGACTTCCTGATTTCAAGTCCAGCGCTTTATTTGCTGTGGTATTATATTAGGGAATATAAGAACTGGAAAAGAGAGACAGAGTCGGGAAATATGTGATCAGGAATTGAAGATCTAGAGAGGCTGCTCAAGATGTTGGTTTACCTGAGGCTCCTGAAACTCCCAGCCTCTGTTGGTCCTGGGGTCCGCTCCTCAGGGAAGTCACAGGAAGCAGCCTCATGGCCCTCTTCTTCCTCTTCTCCAACTTCACCACTTAGCTGCCCTGCCAGCAATGGCACGAGCCCTAGTGCCTGCAGTCTTCCTAGGGCCCCAGTGTCATAGAGAAAGCCAACAAGTGCTGCTACTACACGAGGATGAAAGGCCTCTGCCCGTGGGTCTCTCAGAAGGGACATGAGCAGTTCCAGACCCCCAGCATCCCTTAGTCGTGCTCGGTTAATGGCCTCACGGCACAGAAGACAGACAGCCCGTACCAGGGCTTGCTGGGACACTGGACCTGCCCCACTGGGCCCCCTTCTCCTCCGGAGCTCACTGAGGAGTACTTCCACACCACCAGCATTGCCCAAAGCAGGACGCACCAAGCCCTGGGCACACAGGTTGGCCAGAGTCAGGATGGCTGCATCACGTACCGTCCGCTTGGGGTGAGTGGCCAGGCTCACTAGGGGTCCCAGTCCACCACCCAGGCTCAGCTGTTCAGCACAGGCCCGTGAACAGCCTCGGCTTAGTTCCAACAGGGCTCGAGCCAGGGCTGAAGTCAGGGCAGGGTCAGGGGTTGTAGCCAGTAGCTCTGCCAGGGGCCGAACTGCCCCCTGCTGGGCTAGGGCCAGGCGGTGCTGAGGTGAATCAGCCAAGTTGCGGAGAGCACGGACAACGCTCTGGAGACACTGGGAATCCTGAGAGGCAGTGAGGATTTCAACCAGCAGAGGCACAGCACCTAGACAGAGGGATGGAGAAGATAGGGAAGAGTTCTAATTCTGGACTCCTGTTTTCTCTTTCTACAAAAAGAGAAATCTAGGCACTCCCTCACTGCCATTCCCATGCCCCTTTCCCCTCAAGCACTTACCGGCTCTGTGGATGTCTCCACAGCTCTCAGCCTCCATAGCCAGGTTCCCTAAGGCTCGGGCTGTCCGGTTCTGTATGCTGTCAGTCCTCACGCATTGTAGGATGCTTACTAAGGGTGAAAACAGAGAAGACACACTTCATTTCTTAGTACACTATTAAGAACACAGACTAAGTCTTACCTAAACTTTGTGTTCTCATTTCTCCAGCTCAGACCTAGTATGTTTAACTAAATTTCTTCAATTTGAGGATGAAAATCTTTCATACTTCAGAGTCCCAATTTTACCAGTGATTTGCTGTGAGACTTTTGCTAAGTTCCATGGCCCTTTTGAGTACTGATTTTTCTATTTGTCAAGTAGGGATAATATGCACTATTCTTACAACCTCAATCCTACAGAAACACATATGAGAACAAAAATATTACCAAAGTCCCTGGTGTTGGTAGCAATGCCTATTCAATATGAGTCTTTCATTTTTTCCACTATGGAATACTGACACTGGCACTTTGTTAAGAAGATGACTGACAACTTCTCATTGGCTTCCAATGACTGGAGCTGTCCCCCAAGACATCTGGTTGGGACTCAGAAGAGTGAACTCTTATCAAAGGAGCTTTTTCTCTGCCAGCCAAGGAAGGTGAGCAATAGACCAGTCTCCTTTCACGGGAGCTGTTATGTCTGAACCTGCGTTTCCAGAATGGTGGGGCATTATCAGAGTCCTGTGAATGCCTTATATGTTTTCTGCATGTTTTTTATGGGTTCTTATGAATCATTTGCATGTTGTGCATTTTTATTTTAAATAAAGACTATCTCATAGTGACACTCATACCACTTTAAGGATTTGTATGACAGTTGAGCTTTCCTTTTATCTACATCTTAGAAACAAATTATACCTATTCTATTTGGAGACTGTTCAAGGAAACATCAGATTGGGTACAGGATAAAGACCTAGAGAGCTGACGATCATTTTGGGCCAACTCCCAGAAACGGATCAAGTCTGGGTGACTTGGGTATCACCTCCACGACGACGGGGGTTTTCATTTGAGTAATATCAGCAATCTAAAAACATCATTTGGGTCTAAAACGGGAAGGCCAAGTGAGTTCATTGCCCCCTCCCTCATTTTATTCCACCCAAGTGAGCTGAAAACAGGACCACGGGGGTGGGGGTGGTGGGGTTGGCAGGCAGAGTATGGAAAGAATGACATCACAGGGGGAGGAGAAACTGCAATACTAAGGGGGCTGTTGCATCATACAAGATGTGGTGATGTCACAGAAGACCCTGTGACGTCACAAGCCCCGTCCTCTTCCACGAAGGCGTGGTCATCCCTACACAGCGACGTTCCCCACATGTCCGGGGCCTCAGAGGTCCTGTGGCTTTAAGTCCGTCGTCAGAGGGGAAACAGCAAAGGGGCAAAACCGAGTCAGGGCGAAGGGCAGAGGACGGAACAGCTGGACACTCACCAAGTGGGAGAATACCGCCGAGTCTGCGCACTTCAGTCCGGCACGCCCCCTCGGTGCAGCAGTTGGCTAGGATGCTGAGGGCCAAATCGAGCGTTCTACGTAAGCGCGCAGGCGCTGACGTAGGAGCCGAGGGGGCGGGACCCGAGGAAGGGGCGGGATCGGCAGAGCCCGTCGACGTGGCCGGTAAGGGGGCGGGGCCGGGGCCTGCTGGGGGCGGGGCGGGTCCCGCCGCCACTGCTGCCGTGCGCCGCAGCAGAGCGAGCAGGGGGCGGAGCCCACCGCGCGCCCGGAAACGCTCAATATCCCCCGCCGCCTTGACGTGGCGCGTGCGGAGGGCTAGGAGCGCGCGGCTCAAGGGGGCTTCGTTGGCTGCCGAGTCCTTTCCCCCACCCGGCCCCTCCACGGCCGCTGCTGTGAGCTGCGCGAGGCAGAACGAGAGCGAGTCGGTGGGGGTCGGTTTCGCCGCCGCCATCTTGGCCTGGGCCTCAGGCCCCACCCCCCTTCTTCGTGGCTCCGCAAAGAACAGGACTGGAAGGATGGGGCGTGACTGTGCACGGCTGCTGGAGGACGCCTTTTAAATGGCCCTGTCGCTGTGATGCACACTGGGAATTGTAGTTCACACCTCCCCGGCTCCACTTCCTGCGAGACTCCTGATCACGTGAATGGTGGGCGACGACCAACGGCTGTTCGATGCACGCGAGGCATGACGGGAGTGGTAGTTCTTTGTCGGATTCTCTGTAGTGGAGACAAGGGCGCGGTGGACGCTGGGATACGTAGTCTGTTATTATCATGTACAGCCTATTGTGGGACGAGCGGAGAACTCCCGCTCCCAGGGGACAGCGCGCGTCCCCTTCCCCTCGAGAACCCAGGCGTCCGACTATGGAGTCTCTGGACTACGCGGTTCCCGGTGCCCTGGACGTCGCGCTTCCCAGCGCGGCCCCGGCCCTCTGGCATTCTCGGACGCCGCTGCTCCCTCTGGAGCCGGCTGTCCCTCAGTCACGCCCTGGTGGGCTCCAGGGTCGCAGCGCCGGCCCCAGGGGTCCCACCCCCCGGGCTCACGGCAGCGGCGTGCCCGCGAGCCTGTCCAGCTTGGCCTGGGCCGAGAGGACTGGCAAGCCTCTACCTTTTTTTCTCGACGCGGTGAGTTAAAGGGTTAAGCCCACAGAGGATCGCTAGGATCTGGGTCCTAGAGCGGCCAGGCTAGGGGGGCTTCCGGTTCCGGTGCTCGGACACCTGGAAGCTTAGTGGCCCACCCCGGCTCTGGTCGGTGCACGGGGCGACGTACAGCCCCGTGGTTCCCTGATCCCACCTGCCCACCGGCCTTCCCATAAGAAAGGACGGTCCCTTTTCTCCTTTCCTCTCCTCTCCAGGATGGAGGGAGGGTTGGAGCCGGGGGCCCCAGGGCCCCAGGCACACGAAGAAGAGGGTCTGAGAAATGACGATTCCCGGGAAGGCGGAGAGGAACAAGTAGGGGCCGGAGGGCTGGGACCTCTGAGCCCCAGAAGGGGCCTGGAATGCCCTTTTCTCCCCTTGGGGCAGAGAGATGGGGAAGATGCCACTCTTCAGCCAGGACTTCTGGAGGATGAGAGAGCTCCAGGCCTGGCTTCTGGAGATCTGCCCCCCAGCCCTGTGTTCAAGTTCCCTTCGGGACCCCCTTCTGAAAGGCCTTTTCTCGTCTGGCCAGGCCAGCCAGCTGCCTGTGAAATGATGCTGGGGCTCCAGAGGTTGTGTGGAGCAGGCCAGGGCCAGAGGGAGGAGAAACTGGTTGGAATAGGTCTCAGGACAGCCTTCCCAGGGTCCAGGCCTTTTAGTTGCCTCCAGTGTGGACTGACTGTAGCTTGTCTCCCCGATCTGATCCACCACCAGGGAACCCACCCAGGGGAGAAGCCATACAGGTGTCCTGAGTGTGGGAAAGAGTTCCGCAGGGGCTCAGACCTAGTGAAGCACCACCGTGTGCACACTGGGGAAAAGCCTTACCCCTGCCCAGACTGTGGCCGTTGTTTCAGCCTTAGCTCCAACCTGATCCAGCACCGAAGATCACACACGGGCCACCGGCCCCACAAATGCCCTGAGTGTGGTGAGGGCTTTGGGCGAAGCTCAGACTTAGTGAAACACCAAAGGGTTCATACGGGTGAGAAACCATACACTTGCTCTGAGTGTGGCAAGAACTTCAGTGTCAGCTCCAACCTTATACAACACCAGCGAACTCACACAGGAGAGAAGCCATATAAGTGTTCAGATTGTGGAAAGAGCTTCAGTCTGAGCTCTAACCTTCTGCAGCATAGGAGATCACATACTGGGGAGAAGCCCTATAAGTGTGCTTGGTGTGGGGACAGCTTTGGCCGAAGCTCTTATCTGCTCAAACACCAACGTTCTCACACAGGTGAGAAGCCCTATAATTGCTGTGAATGTGGCAAGAGCTTCACTAACAGCTCTGACTGTCTACGCCATCAGCGCACCCACAATGGTGAGAAGCCCTTTAAGTGCCCTGATTGTGGTAGAGGCTTCAGTGAGCGTTCTCAATTCACAGACCACCAGCGAATCCACACAGGGGAGCGGCCTTATTCCTGTGCAGACTGTGGCAAGAGCTTCTACCACAGCTCCAAACTTATCAAGCACCAGCGTTCTCACACAGGAGAAAAGCCCTACAAGTGTCCTGAATGTGGCAAGAGCTTTGTGGATAGTTCAAACCTCCTTCGGCACCAACGGACCCACATTGGGGAGAAGCCATATACTTGTAGTGTCTGTGGAAAGGGATTCAGTCAGAGTTCCCACCTGCTTATCCACCAGGCAGCCCATAGTGGTGAAAAGCCTTATGTTTGTCTTGAGTGTGGGAAGGCTTTTGCCCGAAGTTCTAACCTGGTCCAGCACCAGAGGACCCATCAGGGTGGGCGTCCCTATAAATATCCTACCTTTGGTCAGAACTTTGGCCTTGGTCATGAATTTGTTCAGGACCTTGGAAGCTCTTCAGGAGCTGGCTTCCTCTGACCCCTAGCCACCAAAAGTGATAGAGCCCAGGTCAGATAAACTTTGGGATGTGAACTCTGGGTCTTGGGGGTGTCCTCTGTGTCCTGGAACATACTTACTCTTTTGGGATAGGGACATAGATTTTTAGTTTCAAATATGAAGGTTTCCACCATTCTTCCCTCCCTGTTGGACTTTTCATTTGATTCATGGGTTGACTTTAAGGCAGATAGGACTAAAAAAAAAAAAAAGAAAAAAGACTGAGGGAACATTGTAGTTATCTTCAAAAATGTTTAAGGGTATAAGGTAGAAAAGCATACAGACTCATTTAATGTAGCTCCTGGTGGCAGAAAGCTGTCTGTTTTTAAAATGGAGCTGAGGTAGTTAGAACTTTAACTTGCCTTCTCCAGACACATGGTAATTTATTTATCTGAAGTATCATAGAGTGGATTCAATATTAGAAGAGAGGTTGGAATAGATTACCTATAAGTTCTTTTCTACCTCTATGATCCTGTGGTTCTAAGGCTGTGTTGGGATTGATAGGACACATTTAGGGCCAAGCTCAGATATCAGGAGAGTTCACTGATGCTATGGGAAGGTACCTAAGCCCAAAGACAGAGGGCAGAGAGTGGGTGAGATAGTTCTCATGGCTTCAGCACCTGAGTCCTGAAGCCTTAGGGAGATATTCTTGGAGCTAAGGGAATATGGGCGAATGTTCCCACCTAGTGTCCCTTGGCTAAACTACATGAAATTTGTTTTTACTACTAGTGTCCTTCCAGGGTTCTTATGTTGCTCCCCAGTCATGAGAAGAAGATGTTTATATTTCATCACACTAAGATGTTGGGCATTTTGTGTTTTGTCTCAAGGAGTAGGTCTAGAGCCTGGGGAAGAATAATGTTTAATTCAAAGGAATTCATTGCTAATGATGAAATTTAATCTTGGAATGAGAGAGATTTAGAGGCTTGGTGGAGAATCATTTCCAGAGCTTCCTAAGGAACAGTGCTTCCAGTTGTATCCAGTCTCTTCCTATTTCTTGATATCCCTATCACCACTTCTTATGCAGGTACTCTGTGTCTTTGGGAAAGGGCTGGTTGCACTGGGGCTGATTATTTCTTTTGATAAGCCTACATAGAGGCCTTCTCCTTGGGAGGGAGACCTGGAGTGAATAGGATCAATCTTTTGCTACACAACATAGCTCTGGGCTGTTGCCCTAGCATAAGAAAAAGAGGCCCCAGGATTCCTGGATGTTGGGGAGGTTGGGTTGGAGAGACCTTTGGAGATGTTTGAATGTTTTGATTCTCAGAGAGAGTACAAACATTGGTTCCAGCCCTTAGTCCCCAATAAAGATGGTATCTGTGAGTGATTATTCTTCCTTCAAACTCTCTCTTCCTGTTCCTTTTTCCTCCAGAGGATTCTCCCTTCAACAAGAGTCAGAATAATTTTTTTCCCAATTTTCTTCCCCTGACCTCAGTGGATATATCCTTGTAAGACAGGAAAAGGGTATTTATGGTTACTGCTAACTTCTTGCTCCCCAATCTCATTAAAAGCCTTTTACCATAGAACTTTTTCACTTACGTTATTTGACTTACCCTTCTAGGAGCTCAGTGAGAAGGAGTCATGTCTCCATTGTATAGTTGGGGAAGCTAGAGCTGTTTGCTTAGTGTTTGGACAAATCATATTTCTTAGTTGAAGATGGTATAGTTATGAAAAAAATACAAGATTGGGAGTCTGGTCTGTATTCTAGACTTCCTTTAACTTTAAGGAAGTCATAATCTCTCTGATCCTGTTTCCTTAAATGGGGGACAATCTATACCTCCCCTCCTCAGGTATCATCAAATGGGATCCTCTGAGGATCGACCTTGAATGTTAATGTACATTAATTGAAAAGCATAAAGTGCTATACACTTTAATCTTAGTTGTGTAATACTTAATGCTACTCATAGGGATTTCACAATGTATTTTCTCAGGGCAGACATTCTCCTTTATTTTGTAGAACTATGGGTACTGACTAGAATGGTTAGGAAGACCATACTTCTGAGGAAAGGAAGAATCATTTGGCACCAAAATTATTTAACCTGGAAAATAAACAATTCGTAACCAGGACTACTTTACTGTCTTTTAAATGGATAATTAAACGTCCTTTTCTTCTTAGAGAAAAGACATCATTTAATTTGCATAGTAAGTAAGGTTCAATAGGTAAACTCTTAACAGAATTGGCAAATTTTGGAAAGCAAAGGATTAGAGGGAAGTGAAATATCTCCTTCAATATTTTGTAGAATAAGGGTCTTGCTTTCCCTTCATGTCTTCTTGGGAGGACAGGAGTATGACGTGGGTGAGTCTGAAATTCTGTGTGATTAGGCCCCTGTAAACTAAAGCTTGGGATTCATGCAAATATAATCACCACATAAGACAATGTTAAGAGTTCCTCTAACCCAGAGTTTTGTCTAGGGAACGATGGGTGGGGAGTGGGGTGGGCAACTAGTTTTTCTCATTGATACCAACCTCAAAAATAAAGTTGAACCTCAAGCCACCTATTAAAGACCTATTATATAATAATTAAAATGTAAACCTATGTTTAATTTGTATTTTTATTCTTTACTCTCCCATGAAATAAGAAAGCAGGATTTCTTTTTAATTTTCTTACAATGACTTTTAAGCATCAAGATAGTTTTAAATGTGGTATTCCAGGATTTAGCACACACATCATTTTGGTTTTTATTAATTTAGAGAATTTTGCATCCAGTAAGCAAACATATGTACCAGGCAGTGAGATGCCCATTTATTTATCTTTTTAATGTTCAAAAATTTGATCTTATAACAACTTTCCTGCCACCAGACTTCATCCCTGGACTTCTTCCTCTGGAGATTTTCAAGTTCTAAGATGCTTTCCCATGAGATATGCAGATGAGAAGGGGATAAAGTACTCCAGATGCAGGTATCTCATTTCACTGAAGGATGGGAAAATATTCCTTTTTTGTATCTCATTCCCTCTATTTAGTCATCTGACATGGTGATGTCTAACAGTAACAACAAAGTTCTGATTTTATCTTCAGGAATTATATAAATTACATTGATGACACTGACCTACCTACCTGTCACTTTTTCAGCTTTCTGATTTTTCTGTATATTGTTTCTGTTACCTTAGATTTTACTACCTGACAGACTTTTGGCATAATACTATTTAGAGCTAAAAAGGGGATCTTAATAGATTATCTTGTCCAAGACCTTACTTTTATAAATGAGGATACTGAGGGCTGGAGAAGCTGTATTTTGCCACACACAAGCGGTGTGTGTTTCTGGCCATACAAACAACAGTAAGTTTGTGGCCAGAGCCATTTGTGACTAAGTCTCGGGCTTTTTGCCCTAAGCTAGCAGTTAGTCTGCAGACCTGGGGGCCTTAACTGTTCACATCCTCTTCTGGTTTATTAAGGTAGAAAAGTTACATAAGACAAGTCCTAGTAATGGTACTGGAGAACACCACTGTTCTGGAATTCTTCTAGAGAACTAGCCACTTAGCTTTATCCTTTGTTAAGCTTTATAAAAGGTTATAAGGGCCCGTGGGGACTTATTCTGATAATTTTCTTTTGAAAGTTAATGGCTTTTTGAAAAATAAAATTGATCTAATGGTTAGGGCTTTGCACATTTATTTACCTTTTCAAAGAATTGTAGCACATTAACCAAGTATGTAAAAAAATAATTATGTATTGATCTTTTTTGCTTCTACTTCATCTATGTTCCCAGTGTTACACCCTCGTCCTCCCAGAAGGCTGTCCCTTAGAATGAAAAGAAAAAACTTCAGTAAAACTAACATCAAACAAAGTCTGACATTCATAGCCTTCCATCCCCATGATCGCTCACCTTTGCAAAGTGGGATGAGGGGTGACTTCTCATCTTTCTGGGGCTAAGCTTGGTCAGAAGTTTCTGCTGGGTTTTTTTGTATTTACATTGTTGCTTTATATTATTTTCTTGGTTCTGTATTGGCTTTACTTTGTATCAGTTCATATGAGGTTTCCTGTGCTTTCTCATATTTCATTGTATTGTTTCTTATAGCAGAATAATCTGTTATTTACCAAGTACTTTGGAACACGTTTTACTAATCCTCCAGTCTCCTGCCTTGACAGGCAAATAAATATTGTTTCCATTAAATTGATACTATGGAAAAAGCCCTTGACTAGTGTTGATGGAATAGGAATTTGGACCCTGGTCCTCTTGACTCGAAGTCCAGTGTTGTTTTTTCCATTGAAATATTAAAAGCATATGCTGCAATCATTTAACAGTAAAACAAAAATCTACACTTCAAAATTTAGGTCAATCTTGAACTACTTTCCATTCTGTAATTTTAAGGAATAAAATGAAAAATGTTAGCACATCTGTAGGTGAGTAATGCATACTTCACTGTCCAGTGAATTCCACGTGCAGATTGTTCAAAAACCTCTATCACTTGTGAACCTTAATTTTTTCAAGGACCAAGTCATTAGGGAGGTGTTATAATTATTGCCCTGTGAACCAGCCAGCTTTAATTAAATAACTTCTGTGGCAAGACTTGAGAATTTCCTCTCCAATAGTAAAAACATTTTAAGTACTTTGTATTACATGCTTACTTGTGCATAAATGTAAAGCTGAGTTAGGTCATTCCATTCCTTTCTTAAAATTGCCAACATTAAATCTGAAGCCTATTAAAATAAGTTCATCAATATTTACACATCCATTAAATTACACATAAATAATGTACATTCAACAAACTCAATATACAGAGAGTCTCCTGGTAGATTGTTTTTTTTTCTTTAATAAAGTTAAGATGCTATGCTACTCTAATATTTTCAAGTTCTCTTTTTAAAACAGATTTGATGTGAATGCAAATAAAACTGTGATACACCTTGAGAGAAAAATGTATTTTCAGTGTCAGTTGGGAGAGACTTGAGGCAGGCATACCAACAAGCAGCTATTGTAATAAAGCCATGAGGTGATAAGGGCCTCTACCAGGGTGGTGACAGTATCAGAGGAGAGAAGGGGAATATATTGGAGAGATGTTTCAAATCAACAAGCCTTAGTAACTGATGGGATGTGGGGGTTGGGAGGAATGGGAGGTAGTTTGAGAGAGATACTTAAGTTAATGAGCCTGAGCTGGCTGGGAGGTTACTATTACCCTTTACAGTAATAGGGAAGGTATGAGAGGAGAGGGGGTGAGGTTAGGGCACAATAGGTAAATTTGAGAAGTGACCTTGACAGGAAAGGGCAATGTCTCACGTATGCCATAGGGACCATGATGCAGACACTGTTTCTGAATCTGATTCTTATTCTGGCTAAAACTGTCCACACAGGCAAGGGTAGTGATGTTCATCATCGTGGTGTTTGACCAATTTGGAGCTGACAGCAAAATTTTGACTTTGGTCAGGGCAAGTAAAGGCTGCTTGTCAGAGTGAGTTCATGCATGCTTGCCCAGATCTGTTTTCTGCCTTAAGTTCCAGCCACAAGTCATGGTCAAAGGGCCTCTTATGCTTAGCAGCAGCCAAAGGTCTTTGTGTAGGTGGGGCAGTAGTAATCCTGGGCCAGTCCGGTACCCTTATCTGGCCCCAGCTAGCTCTTCACCTAAATCCTTCCACCTTTCCATCTCCCTGAAAGTCTAATGAACCAATAGGCCTAGTTCCTGCTGAGTCTTCTACTCCCCATTTCCCTGGTTTTCTCACTCAGCACTGTCCTTGAATGTCTTTTGATTTTGCAGTGAGTCCTAGATACTTTCTTTAGGTCCTACCAAGGGATATCAGGGTGTAGAGATGCTCACTACTGTGGGTACATTGGATCAGGTGGGAACTGAGGCCAGAAATCTTTGCAATAGATAGGACTGGGGTGGGGCTTCTCACCTTTGTGAATATGAAAGTACAGGATGAGATTGGAGTTTTGGCTGAAGTTGCTCCTAGTCAGGGCAGAGGTAGTGCCATTCCTCTTTATAACTGCTCTCTTAAGAGGTCTACAGGGAACTCCGAGATACCCACACAGCAACGTGGCTTTTCACCACTGTGACTATACTGTTACTGTATCAAATGGGAGCTTTGGCTTTGGTGGAAACCTTTGCCACATTTAGAACAGGGATTAGGGTGTTAGACATAACTCCTAGAAAGGGATTTCCCATGTTAGTGGGGTTTTTTTGTTTGTTTTATTTTTTACTTTGAGGTGTTTGGAGACAAACCATAGTTCTTTGGCTCCTGGAGCTTTGGGTAGGTAAGAAGTTTTCTCAGTGGCATCCCCTGCGGTTCTTTTTCTCATCTTTCTAGTTGAGTGTCCCAGGCATAACCCAGGCATAAGACATTCCTAGCAGTTCCTTATCATTTAGTTTCCAGAGCAGCTTTCTGTGTCACTTTTTCTTCATTTTTCTCTTGATACCCATAGGGAGTAAAAGACTTTCCTGGAAAAAATTGAACCAGAATGGGTGCCAGCTTTGGGCATAATCTCCCTTCCTGGCAGCAGCAGAAAGATCTGGGAAGCAAGGATGAGAGGTCTGTCTTAGAGCACCAAACGTCCTTGGTTTTTTGAAAGAGAATGGGCCCCTGGAATGGTAGGTGATGGAGGTGGGGGCTCATTTTTGAATAGTGGGAAGATTACTGAAGAACAACATAGAACAGCACCCAGTCTGGCACCTGGCAGCTGGTCCTTGAGACTCAAGGTGAAGAAGCCTTTCTTGGCTACCCATCATGGATCAGAGGAAGGAGGCTAGAGATAGGGACAGATGGCTGGCAGTTAAAGAATGGGGTTGGCCACCATAGTTTACACTCAGCCTCTGATTTCACAGTAGCTGCTCCATTCCACTTCAGCCCCAGTATCCAATATAAATTGATAATTTATGAAATGGAGAGGCACACCCAGTTTTTTGGCTACTCACCAGGAAAGACCATGAAGGAAGCAGAAAATGAGGCTACAACCACACTCTAATAAGGCATAGAGGATGTAGGAGCAAACAGGTAGAGGAAGTACAGAGGCGGATGGCACAAGGACAAGGATTGGGCAGTGAAGGAAGAGGATGGGGAGGTGAGAGGTGCAATCAATTAACCATGGATTAGAGTTGGGGGTACTGGGCAGCATGACCCTGATGGAGATGGATGAGTGCTGGGGGTGGGAAGGGCAGGAGTTATAGGTCTCATTTTTGTAGGGTTTTGGGGGAACAGACTAATCTGTGCCACCTTGGGGTTAGTTCATTGACATAATCAAATCTCAAAGTTGGTCATCTCAGAGTTAACAGTACTTTGGTTTTCTGCTGGTCTTGCTGTGGGTGTCTGGAACTGGTCTGAGATTTACATTTCATAGGACCAAAAAACCCTGCAGCAGCACCTTCGTGGCTTCCCCTGATCCAGTTATATGACCAGGACATGGTTTT
This sequence comes from Potorous gilbertii, assembly GCA_028658325.1. Taxonomy (NCBI): domain Eukaryota; kingdom Metazoa; phylum Chordata; class Mammalia; order Diprotodontia; family Potoroidae; genus Potorous; species Potorous gilbertii. Next base: position 175,177 of record JAQQSK010002088.1, on the reverse strand, counting down.
TGATGAATATGATACAGTTTGTAAATTATGCACCTTTGATCTTGGGAATAGTTTGTGACTTCTAGGTTCCCCCTTGTAATTTTACTTGATACTGACCACTTATAAACTTATTACACTGAGTAGAAGAGTGAGTGATAGGGGGGACCAGAACAAGAAACAGCTTTGACACGCAATTTTATAGAAACCCTTGGGGATTTTTCACTTCTGAACTGAGGAACATGACAATCCTAACATCATCTACCTTACAAGATTATCCTGGGTTATCAAAGTGATCATGGATCTTCTAAAGTGTTACTACATTAGGATGTTACATTTTAGATTTTATATATAATAGTTAAAAAGTTAAAAATGTTTTTATGTTCCACAGAGTATATGGAATACTCCATTCTTCTGAGAAAGTTATTCTGTGAGAATGCTTGAGAACTGACTTTCCTGAAAGCTGATAGAATTGAAGCACAAGACTTAACTTTTTCTTGATTCTAACCAAGATAGGGCAGTTTAGAGATAAGATGGCCTTAGTTATTTTCAAAGAGCAAATCTTAAGGATGTAAGAGTTTGTTCTAAATTAACCAAGAGTCCAAGGTTTGTATTGCGTGTGCAAAAACTGGACTTAAGAAACTTGGCAACCTTATTCTCTTAATTTGCATATTGCCAGAGACACCCCTCAGGGCTTCTGCTGCACTTAAGATTTAATCTAAAATACTTCACCTGAAGTCGAAGAAACACTGAAGTTGAATGAATTATTCATATTTAAGTACTGTAATTGGAATATATCCTTGTACCTATGATCAACTCTGCTCCCAGGAAGCTGAATTATTGAGATCTTTTGAATTTAAAACTTACTTGAATGCTTTTTTGAAAGCAAAATTACAAACCCTTCCCAACTGTGTATGGTAAATCATTAAGTCATTTCTGTTTGGAACAGCTTCTTCCTGCTAATTATATTAACCAAGACTTTAAGAATGCTGTCTGTTAACTCTATCTTTTCTTCTGGTATTCTCTGTCCAAGCGTTCGGCGTTCATATGGATCAATCAGTAAGTATTAAATGCCTACCATATGCCAAGTATTGTGCCAGAAACTGAGCTTAAAAAGACAAAAATAAAACAGCCTTTACCCTCAAGGACTTTATATTTTATCTGGAATAATAGACACACATATGTATATACAGAGTGAACTCAAGGTAATTTGTATAACCTCATGATTTGCATTCATTCAGGATTCAGATGGTAACTTGTAGGACTTTTATGTTCTTATAATCGTAGTTGATTTTTCAAATAAATTAAAAGTCTTAAGATAATACTGATAATAAGTTTACATTAATTTTAAAATAATAGATGGCATCTATATAACCCTTCAAGGTTTGCAAAGCACTTTACATGTGTTATCTCATTTGATCCTCACAGTAACCCTATGAGGGAGGTGCTATTTTTATACCCATTTTTTTAGATGAGAAAACTGAGGGTCAGAGAGGATAAGTGACTCACCCAGGATCACACAGCTTTTATCTGACATAGGATTCAGACTCAGGTCTTCCTGACTCTTAAGTTCATACTCTTATCCACTGCACCACCAAAAGTGTAAACACATTTTTGGTGAGCAATGGCAGAGTTTTAGTACCATTTTATAATACCTTCTCAAATTTCTTTTTCCTTTTTGAAGGCAAGGAGGTATACTGTATGGGAAATTGAAAATCTTTCCTTCCATAGACTACAAGAAGAAAAATGAGAAAAATTGCTACCTTCATGAAGGGCCCATTAATGGAGAACCTGAGGTATGGGAGGGTCCCACAGTGGGTGATGCTGTCCCCTGGACAGTGTTGGACCAATTCAGGGGGTAGTAATAGCCTCAGGTGCAATTGAGGGGGTGTTGAATAAAAATAAGGGGTAGTGGAAACATAAGGAGAGAAGAGAAAAAAATTTTGAAAAAAAAAAGTACAAGTTTCATCCGTTGTGTAAAAGTCGTAGTGATTACATTGTTTTCCAAATAAATACACAAAATGCAAGTCATAACCAATCAGTGATCAAGTTTGCTGACAACAAGCAATTGTTGACCATTATTGGGTTGCACATGCAGGAATATATTTATGTAATGATTTGTTTACAATATATTACACAGTTACGTGATGAAATTTTGCATCAAAATTTCAATGCAGGAAAACCCTCACAAATTTACAATAAAATTTAAAATTTAAGATACATCATTTTAAAAATTGTTTATGCAAATTTCAAAAAAAATTAAAGGGAAAGTAGATTTCCAAGGAGGGTACTGAGTAATTTTTTTTTAAAGGAGGTGGTAGGGCAAATGAGTTTGGGAACCTTTGCCTTAGAGCAATACTTTGAGTTCTGATCTTGAGGATTCTCAAGAAACAACACAGCAGCTAAGTGCTAGGTACCTATAGTGACCAAGCTTGCTCCTGGAGAAGAGTTGAGAAAATGTGCCTTCCTTTTTTCATTGAACCGGGAAAGAGGGAGGAACTGTGTATGCGAAATATTCCATATACTGTCACACGTGGTCTGACATGGTTAATATTGCTGAACTGCCTTTGGCCCCAACTTTTGCAGGACCAACTCTGTTAAATCTCCCTCCCCAGCATTTTCAGGTATCCTGAGAGGACTGAGGTGTCTCTTTTCTCTGCTGTTGGTTCCAGCTTCATTTTTAGAGAGCCAGTATCTAGCACCCCAGTTTCATTTAACCACAACATTGGAAGACTTTTATGAAGGAGATTTGCTTCAAAGATAGAACAAGAACCAAACGTAGAAATGATGAGGTGATGGAACCTGGACCCTTAAAGAAAAAAAAAACATGTCTTTGGAAACATCCCAGTCTCTGAATTTTTCCATACCTTCCAGCAGGCCAGATCACTGGTGCCTCCATGAAGGCACCTGACACACACCCCAGACTACTCAAATATACCTATAACTCTTTAATCTCACCTGAATCACTTAATTAGTTTACTTGGCTTTCCTTTCACTATAGCACCTAGCCCACCCCAGACTCAGTCCCACCCAGATCTTTTCACTGTCCCTTTTGTATATAAGCATCAGCCCCATCCTCATTAATTTGCAAGTTCCCTAAGGAACTTCACCTGCTTTTATTACAATAAACTTTGCTGGAAAGACATTTGAGTGTGTGAATTTCTTCCAGGCAACTCCACCTCATACCCTGACATTTTTGAGGTTCCCAGCAAGCCTAAACCAAGTCAGAAACATTTCCCCCATTATTTTAGGAGCGTAATCAGTATCTGGATGGAAGATTTGGCTTACAATTTGACCCAGTTTCAATAGCATTGGTCATACTAATTTCATGACCCAAAGTAGCACTGCTGTTGGTGTCTGTTGGGTTGGAGTACCGCAGATAATTCCAGATGATTGATCACTTGAAATTCCCAGACTGTATTTCTTGACTCCCAGATTTCTGTGGATTGCACTCTCAGATTTTGAAATTCCAGGTTGAGGACTCAACTTCCTGCACTTGCCCAGGAAGAGAATGATTGAAACAGGGTCAAGGGCCTGGGCCTGTCTCTTCCAGGGTCCTGAAGAAGGAGGAGGCCCAAAGGTCCTCTTCCTTTGCTTCATCCTCATAGGCCTTGAGTGAAGAAAGTCATTTACCCCTTAGCTATGAATACAGCAAAAGACATGGACAGCTGTGACCCAAGCTCTTTTGAAGATGTCTGTAGTTCTGGCTATGCAACCAATAGAAAAAAGGCACCCCTAAGTACATGGTAGGCCGAGTTATGAAATATGTACATATGCATACATGTTTCAGTCCTTGAGCTACCTTGAATTGTCCATTTGGATGTGCTGCCTTAGCAAGTTGATAGGTTTTGCACTATGCCAGATCCCCGTTACAACTGTTGTAAGGGACAGCTTACTGTGTAAAGAAGGGGAGAGATGTATTTGAAAACAAATGCGCTATTTTTTTAAAACAGCATAAATGTAAAGAAAAGTGACATAAAGGGAAACTTAATAATAATGACTGTAACATAAAAATTCAGACTGACTTGTGAGGTAAAATAGGGGGTCTGGGTTCATAGTTCTAGAAATCTTTCTACTGTAAGAGGGGGAAATGAAAATTACACCCAATTTCACACTGGACTTCCACACCAGCTCAGTCCAGTGGCCTCAGTGCGTTATAGCAGTCGCTACACTGAGGTCTCAGGCTAAAATGTCAGAAAGTCTTAGAAATTCTAATGTCAGGTCCACCAACCCTCCTTTAGGCTTTTACCTCCATGCTTTTGTTTCCTTTACTTCCCTTAGATGCAAAGACTATGATTCTTGCCTTTCTGTCAGGTGGGAAATTCAGAGACCTTTCCCCTCCATCTTAACTTCAACCAAATGAGAGCAGTGTTTCCTGTCTTACTAAAAGCAAAACTTCTCTTTCCCAATATTGCTCCAAACTAGTATATGAAACACATTAATCTAGATGATTTTGATGGGCACATGTTTTTATGTCAGACAAATAAAAATGCGTAATAATGCAAATGAGTAAGGGGGGGCACAAAGTATAGATATAAATTGGGGCTACTAGAAGAGAGGCATACTGTTTTCCCTGCACTCTCTCTTTACAAAGCAGAAATTAAATAGGCTGTAATCATCCCACAGTTGAGCTGCAGATAGGAATTTTGTTCCTGAGCTTCCTTTAGTAGGAAGGGAGAAGAAGCGAAGTCCAGGCTGCCCTGGGCATTCAGTGTCACCTGATATGTCCATCAGTTTCTGACTGCCTCTGGCATCTCTGATTTCTTAGCTTCTCTCATTCCAGCTCCAGTCATTCTCCAGCTTATCCATATAACTCAGCCAACAGATTCTGTCCATATCCTTCCTCCCAGGATCTTCATCACCATTTTAAATGTCACACAGGTCCTGCAAACTTTGGAGAGTAGTTTACTTGGTCTGGTTGCTGTGATGGTTACTCTTGGCATCTCATTCCACAATAAAGGCTACAGGAGAAACCACCAGAGGACATTTCCCAGTGTCTTAGACTTAAGAAACCTGAAGAAACACTTTTGTGAGCTGAAGACAACTAGGTAGAAATAGCCCCTAGACAAGAAATCCACAGGTCATGGGAAACCTAAGTGAGAGACCCCACAATTAATTTGAGAAAGGCAAAAAGTTTTCAGGCATTAATCCTTGACCATCACTATTGCAGTCATGCTATTGTGACGCCTACCTACCCTTTCCAAACACAGAAAATATTTCAGTCAGAGCTTCAACTTGAACCAGTATCCACCAAGAAAGAATATGCCCTACCATTTGGTAGCAATTCAATTCCATTCAATAAACATTTATTAACAATAGTCATTGTACTAAATTCTGGGGATATAAAAAGAGGCAAAAGACAATCCCTGCTCTCAAAGAGCTTACCATCTAATAGGGAAGATGATCTACAAACCATCTTATGCAAAGTGAGCTATATATAGGATAAATAGGAAATAACAGAGAGAAGGCACTAGAATTAAGAGAGGCTGCTGAAGACTTCCTGTAGGAGATGAGAAAGGTTTTGCTTCCAGGTCATCATTTACAGAGTACTGAGAATCTACATGGAAAAGAACTTGGCTTAGGGTTGAAGCCCTCAAGTGTGGCAAGAGCTTGGCAGTCATCATCCTGCTTTCGCCTCAGAAAGCACACATGAGGGTGCAGTCAAATCTGTCCTGAGTGTGAGAAGAATTTTTGGGATTAAGTTCAAGTAGGTTTATCACCAGGGTGTTCAGGTGTATGCCCTTTCTTCACCTTTGGTAATAGCTTGAGGCTTGAGTCAGAAAGCAAACCTATTCCGAAACTTCCAGTTATGAGGGAGAAGTCCTATTAGTATAGAGAATGGGGAAAAGCACCTGTTTCTTCGCTAATCTTAACTGCCATGCTGTATGGGAAAACTAGGTGTTGCAGTGGATAGAGCTCTGGATTTGGACTCAGGAAGACTTGAGTTCAGATTCAGCCTCAGACACTTACCAGCTGTGTGACTGTGCAAGTCACTTAACTGTTGTTTGCTTCAGCTTTCTTATCTGTAAAATGATCTGGAGACCAAAATGGCCAACCACTCCAGTATCTTTGTCAAGAAAACCCCAAATGAGGTCAGGAAGAGTTAGATAAGATTGAAATGACTGAATACATTAATATCAGGTTTTTCCCATCCTGTAAAATGTCCCCCATTAATTCCAGTCAATGTTAGGTTCTTGTTCATTCCTCTTCCCCACCTACCATTCCAAATAGACTTCTTGTAACCTACCACTCAGATTCAGTTCCCCTCCCATTCCACTCTGAGCCCAACCCCTCAAATCCTTCAGACTTCTCTCAGTTCTGCTCTTTTCCTCCTTATGTCTTCCTCATTCTCCTTTTCTCTCTAGTATTCATCTCTAGACTCTTAATACTCTTCCACTTACCCCTTCTCTCTCATCCCTTTCCCCCAGGTTATGTTAGAGGGTCCTAAAGCTAAGCAGTAGCATCAGACCAGGAGAAGCAATAGTTACCCTCTTCACCTATCTTGTGTGCAGAAGGAATTCCTATCTACTAGCAATCTGTTTTGGTACCAGCATTCTTGCATGAATGAGAAGCCCTGCATCTGCTGTGTTATTCAGAGCTTCTTCCTGGTCTAGTACCAGAATATCCATCTGACAAACTTTACCCTTGTTTGGAGTATGAATGGGTTTTCAGAAAGCATGTACCGCTGGCCAACTACTCCATGACTGTACTTTGGAGTTGTGGCCTTTTGCCTACCCTGAGTGTGGGGAGTATTTCAAGAGTAAAGGTTCTTAACTGGGAGCCTGAATTTAAAAGTTTTTTTGATGCCTGTTTCATTTTAATTAAATGAATTAAGTTAATTCATTTAATTGGTTTCCTTTGCAACGTTATGTAAAAATACACATTTATGCATTTAAAACATTATTCTGAGGGTAAAGTCCATAGACTTTGCCAGATTGCCAATGGCACCCAAAATGTAAGAACTGTACTGTAAAGAAACCCTGTCATTGTCCATAGTGCAGCAAATGGTTCAGCTAGGTCTCTAACCTTTTATGGCAAAAACTCCAATAAAGCAAGAACATGGGGACTTTGGGGTTGTTCTGCAAGTGAAACTATCTGCAACAAAATGTTATGACTACCTTCTCTCTTCTCAACATCCACTACTTTATAAAGATTGTGCCATTGGTCATTCTTCAGGGTCCCCTTTATTTCCCTAGTCTCCTCTTCTTAAACCTTAGTATTTAAAGTGAATTAGAGAGATGGTGTTTAGAGGTTATTTGTAATGGTGGTTATGTTCTGAGGGGTCATTTTGATTAATTTCTCCTGTGGCTTTTTAAAAAAATCAGCAATAAAATATTGTGTTTTTTAATATTAAAGTTTATTTTATTTTCAGTTTCAAATTCTCTTTCTGCCTTAACTCTATCCCTTCCCACAATGACAAGGCAAGAAATGCCATATTAATTATACATATGAAATCATACAAAACATTTCTACATTAGTCATGTTCCAAAGAAAGAAAGAAAGGAAGAGAGAAAGAACAAAATGTGCTTCATTCTGCACTCTGAGTTCTTCAGTTCTCTGTCTAGAGGTGGATAGTATCTTTCATTCATGCGTCTTTTTTGTATTGATCAGCTACTAAATTTTTCACAGTTGATTATCTTTACAATATTGTTATTACTGTTTAAATTGTTTTGGTTCTGATCACTTTACTTTGTATCAGTTCATATAAGTATTCCCAGGTTTTTCTAAAACCATCTCCTCTGTCATTTCTTATTGCACAGTAGTATTCCATCATAATCATATATCACAATTTGTTCAGTCATTCCACAATTAATGACCATCCCCTCAATTTCCAATTCTTTTGCCCTCACAAAAAAGGCTGCTAGAAATATTTTTGTACATGAGTCCATTTCCTTCGATTTCTTTGGGACATAGACCCAATAGTGCTATTATTGGTGTATGGACAGTTTTATAGCCTTTAGACATAGTTCTAAATTGTTTTCCAGAATTGGACTAATTCATAGCTATATAAATAGGTAGCTATTTCCCCACACCCCTGCTAGCATTTGTCATTTTCCTTTTCTATCATCTTAGCCAACCTGAAGGGTAAGGGATGGTATCTCAGAGTTGCTTTAATTTGCATTTCTCTAATTATTAGTGAGAATATTTTCTCATATGATTAATGATAGCTTTGATTCTTCTTCTGAAAAGTACCTGTTCATATCCTTTGACTATTCATCAGCTGGAGAATGGCTCTTATTCTTATGAATTTGGCTTAGCTCCCTGTGTATTTGAGAAATGAGACCTTTATCAGAAAAACCTGCTTCGATTCCCTACACTGTTCCTCCAACCCCAGTTTCCCTCTTTTCTCCTATTTTTGGTTGCATTAGTTTTCTTTGTACAAAATATTTATAATTTTATGTAATTACAATGATTAATTTTACCTCCCGTGAACCTCTCTGTCTCTTAGTTTGATCATGAACTCTTCCTCTATCCATAGATCTGATGGGTAATTTCATCTGTGCTCCACCAATTTACTGATATTCCCCTTTATGTCTAAATCACGTACCCATTTTGAACTTATCTTGATATATACTGTAAAATAGACAGTGGCATATGTCCAGTTTCTGCCAGTCTGTTTTCTGGTTTTCTAGTAGTTTTTGTCCAATAGTGAGTTTTTGTGCCAATAGCTGAGGTCTTTGGGTTTATCAAATACTAGATTACTGTGCTCATTTAATTCTATATATTGTGTACCTAATCTGTTCCATTGATCAACCACTCTGTTGCTTGCTGGTTTTTGTTGTTTAGTTGTTTCAGTCATGTTTGGCTCTTTGTGATCCCTTTTGGAGGTTTTCTTGGCAAAGACACTGGAGCGGTTTGCAGTTTCCTTCTTCAGCTCATTTTACAGAGGAGGGAACTGAGGCCCACAGGGTTAAGTGACTTGCCCAGGATCATACAGCTAAAGTGTCTGAGGTCAGATTTGAATTCAGGAAAATGAGTCTTCCCGACTCTAGACCCGGCACTCTATCCACTATTCCATCTAGCTGCTTCACTCTATTTCTTATTTAGTACCAAATTATTTTGATGACTATAGCTTTGTAGTATAGTTTGAGATCTGAGACTAGCCGCTTCCCTTCAAATTTTTTCATTGATTCCCTTGATAATCTTGACCTTTTATTCTTCCAGATAAATTTTGTTATTATTTTTTCTAGCTTTGTAAAGTAATTCCTTGGTAGTTTGATTAGTACAACACTGAATAAGTAAATTTATTTGGATAGTATTGTCATTTTTATTATATTGCTTTGGCCTACCCATAAGTAATGAAGTATTTCTCCAGTCATTTAGATGTGTTTTTATTTGTACTGATTCCTTTGTAATTGTGTAATTGTGTTCATATAGATCCTAGATTTGTCTTGACCGTTAGACTTCCAAGTGTTTTATACTCTATAATTTTAAATAGAATTTCTCTTTCTATTTCTTCTTGCTAGGTTTTATTGGTAACATATAGACATGATGATGATTGTTTTGACTAGTTTTTAGTTGACTCTCTAGGGTTTTCTAAGTATATCATCATGTCATTTGCTAAAAAGTGATAGCTTTGTTTCCTCATCGCCTGTGCTTATTCCTTCAATTACTTTTTCTGGTCTTATGACTATAACTAGTATTTCTATCACAACAATGAATAGTAATGGTAATACTATACATCCTTGCTTCATCACTGATCTTATTGAAAAGACTTCTAGTTTGTCTCCACTGAAGAAAACGCTTTCTCTATTCCAAGCCCTTCCCTTCTTTAGAATGGTAGCTTCTAAATTTTGTGTAATCGTGACTGTGGCTACATGGCATTTGAATTCTTTCTGACCACTTTCAGTATTTTTACCTTGACTTGGGAGTTCTGGATTTTGGCTGTAATATTCTTGGGAGTTTTTATTTTGAGATTTCTTTTAGGAGGTCAGTGGTGGATTCTATCAATTTCTACTCTTCCCTCTAGTTCTAAGATATCTAGACAGTTTTCCTACAAAGGAAATTATAAAATTTCTTGGAATATGATATCTAGCAGTACAATGATTCTTTTTTTCTTGTTTTTGACTATAGAATAGTAATCTATCAAGTCCAATTCTTCTAGATTATTGGTTATGCAGCTTTTAAAAATGATTTTTGGATTCTCTTTAAAAATTTAATTAATTTGTTTTCAGTTTTCAACAATCACTTCCATAAGTTTTAAGTTTTCTTCTTCTCCCTTCCCCCTCCTTCCCAGAAATGGCATGCAATCTTACATACATTTTACTTACATACTTACATACATTTTATTAAATATTTAAATATTAATATTTATTATTAATAAATATTAAATATTTATTAAATATATTTTCATATTAGTCATGTTGCATAGAAGAATTAAAATGAAGGGGAGAAACCATGGAAAAATCAAACCAAAGCAAAATAAAAAAATAAAACATAGTCTGCTTCATTCTGTGTTCTGATTCCATAGTTCTTTCTCTGGATGTGGATGGCATTTTGCAGCAAGAGTCCTTTGGGAATGTTTTAGGTCCTTTCATTGCTGTGAAGGGCTAAGTCTATCAGAAACAGTCCTTGCACACTAAGGCTCTTACTGTATATAATGTTCTCCTGGTCTTGCTCATTTCACTCAGCATCAGTTCATATAAGTTTTTCCAGGTTTTTCTGAAGTTCACCTATTCATCATTTCTTATAGCACAATAGTATTCCATTACTTTCATATACCCACAACTTGTTCAGTCATTCCCCAGTTGATGGGAATTCCCTTGATTTCCAGTTCTTGGCCACTACAAAAAGAGTTGCAATAAGTAATTTTGTATACATGGGTCCTTTTTTCCATTTTTATTATCTCTTTGGGATACAGCCCTAGAAGGGATATTGCTGGGTCAAAGGGTTTGCACATTTTTATAGCCCTTTGAGCATAGTTCCAAATTGCTCTCCAGAATGGTTGGATCAGCTCACAGTTCCACCAACAATGAATTAGTGTTCCAATTCTCCCACATCTCCAACATTAATCATCTTCCTGTTTTGTCATGTTAGCCAATCTGATAGGTGTGATATGATACCTCAGAGTTGTTTTGATTTGCATCTCTAATCAATAGCGATTTAGAGCATTTTTTCATATTACTATAGATAGTTTTAATTTCTTCCTCTGGAAACTGCCTGTTCATGTCCTTTGACTATTTATCAATTGGGAAATGACTTGTATTCTTATAAATTTGACTCAGTTTTCTATATCTTTTAGAAATGAGGACTTTCTTTCCCAGTTTTCTGCTTCCCTTCTAATCTTGGTTGCATTGACTTTGTGCAAAAACTTTTCAATTTAATGTAATCAAAATTATCCATTTTGCATTTCATAATATTCTGCATCTCTTGTTTGGTCATAAATTTCTCCATTCTCCATAAATCTGACAAATAAACTTTCCCTAGTACAATGATTCTTAAATGACCTCTCCTTGATTTATTTTCTAGGTCATTTTTTTCTATGAGATAGATAGTTCATATTTTTTCCCAGTCTTTTAATGTTATTTTATTGTTTCTTGATGAGTCATTAGCTCTCATTTGACCAATTCTAATTTTTAAGGAGTTATTTTCTTCAGTGAGGTTTTGAACCTCTTTGACATTTGGCCAATTCTGATTTTTAAAGAGTTTCTTCAGCAATTTTTGTACTTCTTTTACCAAGCTGTTCATCCTTTTTCATAACTTTATTACATAACTCTAATTTCTCATCCCAATTTATCTTCCACTACTACAATTTGATTTTAAAATCTTTTTTTTGTTTTTTTAAAAATAGTTTTTACTTAACTCTTCTAGGAATTCTTGTTGAGCTTATGTCCAACCTGCATTTTTCTTTGAGGCTTTGTTTGTAGATGTTTTCAAGTCATTATCTTCTCTATTTGTGTCTTGACCTTCATTGTCATTATAGTAGCGTTTTATGATCAAGTTCTTTTTTCATCACTTTTCCAGCCTACTTCTTGACATAGCACATGCATAGGAGTAAAAGAGAATTGTAGGAATACTTTATGGTTGAGGTTTGGCAAGGCATAATCAGCTAGAGATTTAAGAATAGAGGGTAGTTCACCAAGGCACTGGGATTGGGAAGTGTGAGCAGGGGTGATGGCCTGGGATAGTACTGAGAGGTAGTTGTGGTGAAGATGAAGAATAGGATTGCAATAGTAAGGCACAGGGAGAGATGGAATGCTAAAAGATTATGATTGGATTTCTGACCAAGGGGAAAACCTCAACAGAGTTTGTCTATTCTTCTTAAGCAACAGAATTGTAATAAATAGCAAGGTCCCCCACCCCCTCACACACTGTTCTTCCTCCTTTCTACATTAATATATTCCTCTTACTTTCCCTTCTATTTCCTTTCTTCAGGCCCTCAGGACAGAACAAATCCACCCGTAGGACTATTATTTTTTTCTTATTTAACTCCCTTCATATCTTTTGAAGGCATTAAGTTTTTTATTCTATATTAGAAAGTTAATACTACATCATCCTACAGCCTCTTCCAATTGTGCAAAGAGATTTACCTTTCTTGGCTTCTCTGGACTCTTAATGTTTGTATTTTCAAGTTTCCATTCAACTTAGATCTTTTCATCAGAGATGTTTGACAGTCCTCATTCTATAAGTTCTGTTTTGTAGGGTAAGTTGGTCTTGGTTATGAGACTCTCCCTTTTACTTTTTGGAATATTTTATGCCAAGATCTTTTCTCATTTATAGTATAAGTTTCCAAGTTTGGTGCACTCCTGGCTATGGTTCCTGGCTTGAACTGTATCTTTCTGAATGCTTAGAGTATTTTTTCTTTTGATACTGGAGCTTTATATTTTGTCTATGGCATTCCTTGGACTTTCCTTTTGGGGTTCCTTTCAGGAGTTGATTGGTAGATTCTTTCTATATTTTTCCCTTTGGTTCTAATGGATATGGGCAGTTTTCATTTAAAATTGTTTTATGAATCATTTGTGATTACTTGAATGATAGTGTTCAGATTTTTTTTTATCATGGTTTTCAGGGAGTGCAAAGATTCTTACATTATCTCTTTGACTTGTTTTCCATGGAATTTTTGTTTTTTGATTGCAAATAAGAAAGGATTTTATTTTGGGGTAGTAGGAAAAGAGAAAGATAAAAAAAAAAAGCTGGATGGGGCAGATAGCTTATTTGCTGGATGCTTTCGAGAATTCCTCACTTTCATCTTCACCCTCTATGGAGTCTGTGCCTGCTTCCTCATATTCCTTCTTCAGAGCAGCCAAATCTTCCTGAACCTCCTTCCTCCATGCCTTTGCCCACATACCAGTGCACAAATGCCCAGTTGACATACATAAGGTCAAACTTGTGATCTAGATGGGTCCATCCTTCTGCAATGACTATTGTGTTACTCAGCATGCATAAGGCCCTCTGTACTTTAGCCAGGGCTCCACTGGGTACCATAGTTGGGGGCTGGTAATTGATACCAACCAGTGGGACACCAGTCTACAAACTGAATGCTTCTCTTGGTCTTGATTTTGGCAATGGTGGCATTGACATCCTTGGATGTCACATCACCTTGGTGCAGCATGCAACAGGCCATGTCCTTGCCATGACATGGGTCGCACTTTGCCATCTGGTTGGAGGGGTCAAAGCAGGCACTGGAGATCTCTGCTACAGAGAGATATTCATGATAGGCCTTTTCAGGAGAGACGATGGGTGAGTAGGTAACGATGGGGTGGTGGGTTCAAGGATAAGGTATCAGGGTGATCTGGAATTCCATGAGGTCTACATTGAGGGCACTATCAAAGCACAGAGAGGCAGTGATGGAGGAAATGATCTGGCCAACGAGCTGGGTGAAGTTGGTGTATGTTGGGTGCTCAATATCCTGGTTCTGGTGGCAGATGTCATAGATTGCTTCATTGTCTACTGTGAAGGCAGTCTGAGTGCTCCAGTGTGGTATGAGTGGTTAGGATGGAGTTACAGGGCATCACTACAGCTATGGATACCTGTGGGGGTGGGTAGATGATCAGTAAACTCCAGCTTGGACTTCTTGCCATAGTTGACAGAGAGTCTCTCCATCAGCAGAGAGGTGAAACCTGACCCTGTACTGCCCCCAAAGCTGTATCAGGAATCCCTGTAACTTTGTGCATTGATCTGACAGTTTTTGGATGTGCTCCAATATAAGATCAATTATTTCCTTCCCAACAGTGTCATGGCCCCAAGCATAGTTATTCTCAGCATCCTCCTTGCCAGAGATCAGCTGTTCAGGATGGAATAGCTGTTTATAGATGCTAATCCAAACCTCATCTATTACTGCAGGCTCTAAGTCTACAAAGACTGTTCTGGGGACATGCTTGCCAGCTCCAGTCTCACTGAAGAAGGTATTAAAGGAGTTATCCCCACCCCCCAAGGTCCTGTCACTGGACATGGTACCATTGGGTTGGATACTGTGCTCTAAGCAATACAATTCCCAGCAGGCATTGCTCATCTGCACTCCAGCCTGGCTGACATAGATGGAGGAGATACACTCACGCATGGTGGCTCTGACAGGTGAAGATGGGAGAGTGCTGTTGACTGCAGACGGGTCTTGGCCAACAAAGGAAAATCAAAATTTTTTAAAATTTTTTTTAAAGTATCAAATATCCAGTTCCTTGGTATTTGAACTGCTTCTTTCTGGATGTTTGCTGATCTGGTTATTTTACATTTTGCTATAATTTGAGAATCTTCTATTCTTGTAAATATTCATTCATTTAAATCATCAGTTTTGTTCCCTCAGCTCAGAATAAAACTACCCTCTCTGTTCTTCTGTTTGTTTTAGTTAGTTCCCTCAGTGACGCTTGGAGACATTAGAATTTTGAAGTCTCTTCTCCTAAAATTATAATGCAAGCACTTAATTACCATATAATTCCTTCTAGGTGTTCAAATGTATTTACTTTTTAGCCTTATGTTTATATTTCAAAGTTTCTACTCAGTTCTGTCTTTTTATCAAGAATGTTTGTAAGTCCTCTATACCATTAAAGATGTGTTCTCTCTAGCTTCTTCCTGATCGCATTCTCACCTGCAACAATTATAGTCATTTTTGTAGGGCAAATTCTTATTGATTGTAAATCTTTATCTTTTGACTTCTAAAATATTGTGTTTCAAGAGTTTCTGTACTTTAAAGAATGGTTGCTGACAAGTTGTATGTGATCTTTCCTGGGGTGCTTTAATACTTGACTTTCTGGCTGCTTGCAATATTTTTCCTTTGACCTAAAAGCTTTGGGTTTTGGCAAGTAATGGGAATCTTCACTTCTGGGTGTCCTGGTTTGCCTTATTTTTTTTTTTTAAGGGAGCCAGTAAGTTTTTTTTTCTTCAATTTTACTTTGCCCTTTGGTTCTTATAAATATGGGCAGTTTTATGATTTCTCAAAATAGGGTTTCCAGACTTGTACTGGATATGGTTTTCAAGGAATCCAATGATTCTTAACTTTCTCTCTTTGACCTATTTTCCATATCAACTGTATTAGAGAGTGGAATATAAGGTCATTTTCTTTTATTTTTTTGATATTCTTTTGAGTTTGTTTTAATATCTTATTAACTCATAGAGTTATTGAGTTGTTTGGTCATTCCTAATTTTTAGGGAGTCCACTATGTGGGTAAGGTTTCCTATCTTCTAAACTATTTGTTCTTTTTTCAAGTTTTTCTCCAGAGTCCTTTAAAAAATATTTATCTTTTGCTTTATTTACTGGGGACACCCTCATGGTCAAGCCATTCCTCACCCCACCTTTGCTTATATTTCTTATAGAGTTACTCTTTTTTGGATTTTCTATTTAGGTGACTCAACTCATACCATTTCTTTGTAGTGTTCGGTATCTTCTTATGTTTATTCATATCTCCAGCCTGAGTTCTTATTTAGAGCATTGTGCCAATGCATCCACTTCTGCATTATTGGTTGGGGTGGTTAGGTGCTATTTGGTCTTAACCTCAATTTCTTGAGGTTCTGCTGCTGGTTTTCAATTCCCCATTTGTTCTGGGCTCAAGGGTGCTCATACTTCTGTAGTCTCAGTCAGTTTTGAGGTTGGCTGTCTCAGGCCAGGGTGCTACTGTGGTTTTCTGTTTCTTTCTGGTGCTTCCTGGGTCAAGGCATTGACAGACCATTATCTTGTTCAACTGAGCTCTTCCTGGTTTTCCTGTTTGGCACCTATCTTTCAGCAGTGTGTCTTTTCAGTCTTGGGCTGAATGAAAGAGCTTATTAATGTTTCCTTTGGAATTTCTTGATATTTTTCTGTCTTGTGTCCTTTAGGTCATTGGTAGAGTATTTGGGAGACCTAATATTCTCCATCCTTTTTCATCTTCACCTCTTAATTGGAACCCTGAATACTGTCAATAATCAGCGTCAGTTTCTGTAAATTCTGTATGAATAATTCAGTACTTTGGTGCCACCTTGTGTACAGTCTAGGTTAGTTACAGGATTGGATCCTTGATTACAGGACATGATTTTGGGATTAATGCTACAGGATAGCTTCAAACTCAGTTCCAGCTCTATAAACAAAAGCCCTGCCCAGCTGACTTACATTGGTTATAAGTGTAATTGAGCAACAATATATGAAAACAGACTCTGTAGAAACACTTTTAAAATTGCATGTTCTAATAACCATAATCAAATAGTGTCATCTTTTTATACAGAGGACAGTAATAGTCTTTTATTTATACAATCCAGGAATGTAGAAAGGAATATGAACAGTGGGTTTGATAGCGGTGGGGAAGAATCTGGAGCAGCTCTATTTCTGTAATATATGAATAAAATATTTGCTCTTAACATTTTAGTAATAATAAATCTGCAACTTCTGATCAGAAGTGATTGCATATCTTTTGAAAATATCTCAAAGTACAGGTCACATCTCTTTTAATCTGGAACTCCTTCCTTCCCCAGACCTCAGTAACTGCCCTGTACAGTTTTGAAAATACTAAAGTATTTTGTTATAAACAAACTAATAACAAATTCATAGAATGGCAAAAGGGGCAATAACCTCAATGGAAATAATGAAAAAAAAGTAAGAATGAAGGAGACTTAGTAGTACCAGATCTCAAACTATGATGCAAAGCAGTCATTCTCAAAACAATTTGGTAATGGTTAAAAAATAAAGATTGAACAATGGAACAGATTAGGTATACAGTATATAGAAGCAAAGCCTACTTTTATCTGATAAACCCAAAGACCCCAGCTACCGGAAGAAGGACTCACTAGTCTATAAAAATTACTGGTAAAAAATTGGACAGCGGTATGGGAAAAATAGATTTACAATAACACCTCACATGTTATGCCAAGATAAGCTTCAAGGGGATATGTGAACAAAATATAAAAGATCATATCATGAACAAATTAGAGAAACAAGGAAAAAAATTACCAGTCATGTCTATGGACAGAGAGAAAGTTTATGACCAATTAAAAGATAGAGAGGATCACAGAAAATAAAATAGGTAATTTTAATTACATAAAATTTAAAAGTTTTTGTATAAGCAAATTCAATAAAACTAAAATTTAAAGTGAAACAACTAACTGGGGAAAAGATCTTTGTAGTAAGTTTCTCTGACAAAGGTTCAATTACCAAGACCCAAATTTATAAGAAAAGTTCATGCCCTATAAGAAAAATAACCATTCTCCAATTGGTAAAATTTTCTAAGGATATGAATGGGCAATTCTCAAGGTAAGAAAAGCCAGACTATCTCAATTGATATAAAAATAATATTCCAAATCACTAGTAATTAGAGAAATGTATATTTCAGTTCTGAGATTCTTCCTCACAACCTTCAAGTTGGCAAATAGGAAGTGAAAATGACAAATGTTGGGGAAGCTGTGGGAAAACAGGTACTGGCCGATGTACTGTTGGTGGAACTATGAATGGGCCCAACCACTGGAAAGCAAATTGGAATTATATACAAAAAAAGTTACTAAATAGTGCTTTGACACAGCTATACCACTTCTAGGTTTATACCCCAAAGAGACTAATGAAAGAGGAAAAGATCCTATATAAAAAAATAGAATGGATTGACTTGTATGGTAATGAGATTTTCTACTATAACTGGAGGTATTCAAGCAGAGACTGGATTAACACTTGTGAAGTTTGTATAAGTGATTCTTTCATTAAGTGGATAGTTGGACTGGATGGTCTTTAAAATCCCCTTCTACTCGATTCTGTGAACTCTTAAATATTTGTTCTAAACCAACCAGTCTGGTTCACTTATTCATTTGGCATACTTCCCCTTTGAATTACATGCAATTCCAATTTTTTCTGCATCTCCTGCATTCTTTGGTGGTATCAGTTCCTCTAGTTTACCTCGCCCCTTTGTGAAACCTTCACACTCCTTAAATGGAAACAAATAGGATGAGAAACAAATTATCTTTCCCGCAAAAGAGGAACAGGGAACATTTGCTAAACTGTTTTAGCACTGTAAAATTAAGAAGGAAAGTGTTGTATTGCAGCTGAAAGGTCCTCATGCCAAAGTAAGTGCTACAACATAATTGTGATGGGGGCACAGGAAGAACATTTTGGCTCCTTGTACTTTCCCAGAAGAGCGAGCACAATCCCCTAAATATAGATACTTCTCTAAAAATAGCTACCCCATGTCTGAGACCTAACAGGTGATTGGCCCAGGGGGAGGGGGCATGTGGGACTCCGTGAAGGAGACTCAAAGGGCAGTGCACTGTCTGTTCCTCAGTTTCTCTCACTAGCCAAAATGATGGCTCTACGTTTGAGGTCTTTGAGCAGGGGACTGGCTACGGCGGCCAAGCAAGAGCATGGAGGAGCAGGGGGTGAGTCGTGAGGGGCACACGTTGGCATCGTGCTTTTTACTCTCCCTTTCCCTATCCCACCTCCTAACCTCCATTCCACTCGCGGTACCCAGGCACCCAAGTGAACTCTGTTGTGTTTCCCGTTTATATTTAAATGAAATGCTCCTTTTCGTGGCCGTCTGTCCCTCACTTCTGCCCTGCTCTCTTTTTCTGCTCTTGCCCTGTCTGATTAGCGAAAACCTGGCGTTTGCTGACCTTCGGGCTCGCTCTCCCAGCCGTGGCCGTTTGCACCCTCAACTCCTGGCTGCACTCAGGTCACCGCGAGCCGCCCAAGTTCATTCCCTATCATCACCTCCGCATCCGCACCAAGGTAGAGCAGGAGCCCCTGGGTGGGGGGCGGAGATGAGGGACGGGGGAGGGACACGTGGAGACCCCGAGGCCGGGAGGTCGGGGGCAGGAGGAGGCAGAACAGGACCCCTGGGACTTGGAAGAGGCTAGTGAGAACCAAGGACAGAGCCACAGGGCTTTAAAACCCCCACGGTAATCTGTTAATTTATTTTTAAGATTCATTTTTTAAACTGAGTTCCAAATTCTGTTTCTTTGACTCTTTCTCCACAGCCTTATTCTTGGGGTGACGGTAACCATACCTTGTTCCACAATCCTCACATGAACGCTCTTCCCACGGGCTATGAACACCCCTGATCAGTCCGGGGCGCCCTAGGAGCTTAATAAAGACTGGCCAACCATGGCCCCCAGGGAGAACCTACAAGTGCATGGTTTTTAAAAAGTTTAAACGCGCATGTCCAGTGTGGGGGTGAGGGGCGGGCGGGGGCGGGGTGGGGCTGTGGAGAAGGAGGTGAAGCTGGGGAGGGGGTGGAGGGGCGAGCTACCACGGTGACCCAAGTTCAAGAAGTGAGGCGGAGCTTTGGAATGCGCACCCTAAAGTGCTTCCCACCCCGCTTTCGGAGGCACCCCTCACTCTCATCCCATTACTCAGAGCACTGGCTTTCACTCTACAGTACTTAGCATGTAGGGGTACGGACTGGTCTGCCTTAGGTCGGGGTCACGTCGCCCACCCTCTCCAAAAGATTTTAAAATGAAATCGTTCGGCTCTGGAGAAACAGAAGTTTAGAAAACATTTAGAGGGCAAGTAGACAATACTAAAGTTTGTATGGCTTTGGGGGTCCTGGTCCTGTGATTTATGGGATCTGGAAGAGACCCCCTCATTTTTCAATTAAGCATAAACAGCCCAGGAAAGGTTAATGAATTGCCCGGGGTTACAGCAGGCAGGAGGAGAGGTGAAATCTGATGCCAAATCTCCTTGAGAGTGGGGACAAGTCCTTGAAGGCAAAGCCAGTACTTTTGCACTCCCCAGCTGCTCATCTGGTGTAGACTCAGTGTGAAAATTCCCTCCACAGATGCAAATGGACTGTAATTTATAATTTCTGAGAGTTGACCAGGGATGGCTGAGAGGTTTTTGCTTGTCCAAGGCCACAGACAAGTGGTGTGTTTTCCCAAGACCATTGTCTGCGACCACCTCAGACTGTTCTAATGGGTTGCATTGCCTCTAACTAGGGGGTCTACTATCCTCCCTTTTCTCTTAAAAGCAGAATTATTTGTCTTTACCTCATCTGCTCTCCAACACAAAAAGAGAAAAAAACACTATTTTCTCATTTCCATGGTTAGTAAGGTGGGAGGGTCATATGGTTGATAATTACACCAACTTCTCTTCTCTCTACCTGCTTCTTGGTTCATTTTCTTATTAATTCTCATCCTGAGTTCTAAGGGAATTGAGGGATATGTTTTGATATTGCCTCATACGTTCATAGAAATGAAATCTCAGTAATTAAATTGCTCTGGGTCCCCAATTTATAAACCATCTAGAGATAGATTTTTTGCCTCATAAATTTTTGCTCTTCTTTCTCAATAACAATCCCTCTCAGAGGTGGGGAACCTGAGGCCTTGAGGCCACATGTGACCCTCTAGATCCTCAAGTTCAGCCCTTTGACTGAATCCCCTTAATAAAAAGATTTATTCTGTAAATCTTGGACTTAGTCAAAAGGCTGCACCCAAGGACTTAGAAGGCCACGTGTGGTTGCCCACCCCTTTGTCTAGTCTCATAGGTCTAAATAAGCACCAATGTAACTGGTAATACAACTTAACACTGTAACAAACAATACAAAGACATACTTAAATATTTCAACAATATCTAAGTTGTGAGAAAAATCCCAGCAACAGTAACCTTAACCTTCAATTGTAACTATCAACTTCTTCACAATACAGTTTACTGGAGCTATAATTTCATCATTAAGCTCCCTCAGAATGGCAGTCAAAATCTCTCAAGAATTTCTTGAGGGCATTTTCTCTACAGTCTCTCTTCTATACATGATAAGAATTAAACCCATCCATCTCAAAATTGTTTCTCTTTATCTTTGACAATTAACTTAGTTTCTCAGGAAAGGTTTTCTTGGTCCTTTCTTTCTGTGTCTCATAAAATCTCACTTTGTCTATGACAGTGAATTCCTTCCAGAATGCGTTAAGGTTTAACTCCCCAATATTCTATTCTCTCTTAAATGAATGAATAAAGCATTTGTTAAACATTTAGTATGTTCAGAGTTCTGTTATAAGCATTGGGGATACAAATAGAAAAGTAAGACAATTCATGCTGTTAAATCACCACATATTCTAATGGAGGAGGTCAAATATATGGAAGGTTTCAGATGCAGGTCAGATGGAAAGTTTCCATGGTGCTTAGGGTGCAGTGGCAAAGCATGGGATACTAACTCTTCTTCACTGTCATTTACAGTCTTAATGATATAATAGCAGTATAGTCTGTATGAAAGAGACTTTTTAATAAATTAGAATTTCTTATGCATTTTCAGTCACACAGAGAAACAGTTTTATTTGCACAAGGAAAGCTGTACACTCCTACTATAAGATACTTGACACATGAAAAGAAAACTCACAATAGAAAGCATACATTCACACTCTTATTTAATATGGCAGGTAGTAATGTGGCATGAGCAAACATGGAAGTTGGTAGCTATTTGCATACAAGAAATTTCACACATGTGTTCCTTCCCTTGTAAAAAAAAATGGATAGACATATATGGAAATGCAAGATTTCTATTATTCATTGGGAAAAGCAAAAGCACATGACAGGAAAACAAAATTACCCTGCATGTTTGACATCCTTTCTGAGTCTATCCAAATGAGAGTACAGTTATATACATAGCACTCATATAGGAAGATTGATTGGCCAGAGAAGCAGTTACTCTGGGGTAGGCAAATCATCTATCAAGGAATTGGAAACCTCTTCGCTGAAGTGGATATTCTGGGTGTTTTCCTCCATCATTTCTTTGTAGTGACGTTTGAAGAAGCCAAGCTGGGGGAAAGGGAGGGGATATAAAGAGAAAGTCAGTAATCAGGACATCATGGAAAAAAGAAAGAAAATGGTTTATTGCAGAAAGTTGGGAAGTGGAGAAAAGGTGGTAACAGGGGAAGAGGAGAGGTGGAGGAAAAAGAAGTTGAAAAGAAGGGATAGATGGAAAAGGGGGAACAGGAATCCTTGTCAGAAAAGGTAGATAGCATGGGATGCAGTGGGTAATCTTACCTTGGAGAGCCCAGCTGTTATGAGCACCAGCAACAGAAGTCCCCCCACTGTGCTGCCAGCAATAAGAGGGATGGGGTTGTGAATTTCATATTGCTCCAGGATTGTTTCTGTCTAATTTCATGGAAGAGCCCATCAAGAGAGATCAGACATCTTGCCAACAAGCCTCATTGCCACCTCAGACCTTGAGCACCATATTTCTAACTTTTCCCTTCCCACCATCCCTAACATCTTCCAAGCAGGAGAACTTCTCCAGGCCCCACTCCTACTGTCAACTGGCAGGTTAGACACCTATCATCATAGCACTGTTGAATCTTATACCAAGAGCAGAGTTCACCACTGCCTGACTTACACATACCTGGGATTTCAAAAAGGCCTCCTGTCCTTGAAATTGGGAATATACCAATTCATTAAAAATTATTTCAGCTGAGCTTCTGACTAGCAGCTTCTTCCGCAGAGTCTGCCAAAGAGAGGTTGGAATTACTGGTTCTGGGGGCAGCCACAAAACACAGGAAATGTGCCTGGGCTCTGAGGCAGGAAGAACAACTAGCCTTGGATAACATTTTCATGTCCAATCCCTACTTACTTGACTGACCCAGCCAAAGCTGAGGTTGCCTTTGAGAGTGAAGTCAAGTTCTTCTTGGACACCAAAAGAGGAGATATCACATCTAATTTTGAGACAGGCTGCAATGGAACAGTCCTGGAAGGGAGGAAACAAGCAAGGCTTGTTTGAGGTAGATAAAATACAGATTTGTCTGATTTGAAGTGTCATGAGTGTTTGCAGGTCAATATTATATTACTACACACTGTCACGGCGATATGATTCTGATTCTGAAACTGAGAAATCCAGTGTTTTCTTTATCTTTCCTTATTCCTCCCTCCTCAGCCTCCACTGTGGGCACCTAGTTTTGGGGGCAGATCCTAGGATTAATTCTTACCAGCACAGGGCTTGTCTGCATCTGGGTTTGGAAGTCAGAATGACTGGGGGGGCTCCTCTCTGAGACACATGGAAACTTCTGGAGAGAGAGAGGGAGAGAGAGAGAGAGAATGAACCACTGGTGACAGAGTATAGTGGACACTTGGTGGGTTTGAGGGCAAAGATACATGATTACTCTGGAATGGGGGTCAAGAACCGCTGGAATTAATGTTGAGGCACCTGGGAGGAACTGACTGTGGTCACATTCCACACAATCATCCTATTTAGCTCCACAGGGACCCAGAAGTTAATGCTGCTGGGCAGATTCTGCTTACTCAGGTTGTTCACCTGCCAAAAGAAGACATAAACTCAATATGACCAATAGAAGAGTCTCATTCCTTCATCCCAAATCCTTTTTCCATCTCAGTCCTGCCCAGAGTCACTTGGTTACTCTTTCCCAATCCTTTCCCATTGACTATTGGCTTTTGTCATTCCCCATGCAGAACCTGGAAGCTGTATTCCCCATTCTCTCACTTGGTATCTGTGCTTGACCTCTTGGCTTTTCTTCTCCTCAGAAGTAGAGAAATTTAAGTACTTAGTGGATTCTTCTTTGCTGGAGAGAGAGGAACTCTTGGTGAAAAGCAGGTCTTGAGGAAGCCCTCAATTGTTCCCCTGACAGTGTGTCTACACATTGGATTAACACACAATCCTGTGGGTACTAAACTGTTGGTTCTGAAAACAGAAACATGCAAAATGTGTTCATGCCAATATGAAGCAAGAGTCCCACCACAAATAACAATGACCATTGACGTGGCCCTCTAAGGTTTCCAAAGCATTTCTCTACATTGCTTCCTCTGAGTCTCCCAATGATCCTGTGAAATGGGTTCTAAAGGAATCATTATCCTCATTTTACAAAGGAGAAAATGGAGGCCACCAAAGGGTAAGTAGTTTGCCCATAGCTAGTTGTGTCCAAGGGAGGTTTCTAACTCAGAATTTCCTGATAGATTTGAAGCTCAGCATGTTATCATCCATTATGCCATGTTGACTCTCATAGGAATGGGTAAATGTAGGCTTTGGGTATTTAGGGACAGTGGGGAGGTCTGAGTACTTAATGTGATTTGGGAACAAGCATGCAATATGGACATAGATTGTAAGTAGTGCAACTGAAGAGGGGACCTACTGGTGTGAAAAACAATCCTTTTACTGGAGTATTCATAGAAATATGTAGATGTGAATCAGTGTTCAGTACGAAGCCTAGAATCCTAGATTATCAGGATTGGAAGAGATTTTGGAGATTATTAAACCCACCTCTTCAGTGTGTAGCTGAAGAACTGGAATTTTAGAGTGGTGAGGAACTTGCCCAATGCTCCTTCATAGATGGATAATTAACGAAGACCAGCCTTACAGAAAAGCTCAAAAATGCTGGTGTTGTTCAGTCATGACTCCATTTGGGGTTTTCTTGACAAAGGTACTGGAGTGGTTTGCCATTTCCTTCTCCAGCTATTTTATAGATTAGGAAACTGAGGCAACAAGGTAAAATGACTTGCCCGAAGTCATACAGCTAGTAAGTGTCTGAGATCAGATTTGAACTCCTGATTCCAGGCATGTTGCTTTATCCACTGTACTACCTTGGTGTCCCGCTTAGCTATATGGACTACAAAAATTCTGCAATTTTGTTTTCTTCTTTACTCTGCACTACGCTCTCTCCAAGTCATTCCCAATTCTCCTCTTCTCACTCATGAGAACCCCAATATCCCTTACAGCCCAAATTGCATAGATAGTCCCTCAAAAAAGAAGCCACAACACCCAAATTTCAGAAAGCTAACCAGACTAGTAATCTTTTTAGTTCCCTGCCTTCCTGAAATAGACAGATTGGCAATACCAGCCTATGTCACTTGACAGTATTGCCTCATCGCTGGTCTAGTACGTTGGTTTCAAAAATAGTTTTTCTTTCAACTCTTTCTGGGTTCTCAGTTCCTTTCACAGTCTGGCTCTCTCTCTGTTACTTCCTTTTGTCTGGAATATCAGTCCCAGAATTAGTTAGCCACAGCTGTTTGGTATAATCTATCCCTGTTCTGAGGCTTTGCCTTTTTTTTTTTTGTGACCTCCCTGATAGTACTAACATCTCTTGCTGCCTCTTAGTTTCACAGGAACCGTATTCTTTTCTTTCCTCTCTGTGGCTTCAGGCCACATCCTACTTTGGGGTATGAGCATCCCACATCAGATCAGAAAATTCCTGACCTTAAATGAGTAAATCCACTTTGAGATTTACACAAGTACAAGGGAGCAGTGGTTTCATGCCAAAAGAAAAGTATGAGTATAAAGTGTGAGCCGATGCCAAGGCACAGAGCTGATACCTGCTGATTACTAAGTAGACAGCATACTTCACTGGTACCTCCAGTTGGAAGGTGGTCTTGTTGGACTTTGGTGTGTTATTTTCACTGGAGGAAAAGAGAAGGTAGGTCATTCCAGCCTAACTCATGTTCCCCTTTGCACATATTCCCCTATGCCTGGAATGCTTTTGCTTTTCATCTACACATTCTGTGGCCTCACCCTCTAGTGCCACCTCCCATAAGAATCATTTTCTGATTTCTTCAGTTCCAAATTGTTTTGTATTTACTTATCCTTATATATGTTGTTTCACTCCCAGTAGAATGTGAATTCCTTGAAGGAAAGGACTATTTAAAAAAAAATTTTGTGTCACTAGCACGCAGCACAGGGCGTGGTATCTAGTGTGTGCTTAATGAATACTTGGTAAATTGAATGGAAATATCTGGAGAGGTGTTTCAGAGAAGGTGTGGTTTGGAGGTAAGAATGAACTGGGAGGAAGGAAGTTCCATGCATCTTGGGCTCACCTGCTCACTTTCGTTTTCATGAACATCTTGTCTCCAAGGGTGGCAGTGGGAGAGACATGAAATGTTGCTACAAAAGTGACCTAAGGGAGGAAGGAACAGGAAATCACTAGATAAATTCTTCATATCCTCTGCTTCTTTTGAATTCACCATAGGTGCCTAGCACATTAAGCACACAGCAAATGCTTATTTCAGACTCACCGAATTGAAATGCAGTAACAGTTAAATGTAGTGGGTATGTTCCCAGAGGTAACCATTTTTTCTGTCATCTTTCCTCCATAGTTTTCAGAAGAGGTGAATTATTCTAGACTTGGGTTCTCATTGACTCACTGACTTTTGTCTCATGGAACATTCCACTGAGTGTTACTGACCTGATGTTACTGTTCATAAAATTCCACATGCCCTTGGAGTTGGATTTTAAAAGGAGACGAGAACCCATCAGATGGAGAATAAAAGAGATCAGAGAAAAGAGAGGTCCTACTAAGACAAAAGACACCAGACTCTTCAGAGGGGTCCTCCAAGGGAGTTGGTGGAAAGGGGAGAAATGTATACACATATATGCAGGGCTGTACATGGAACTGCAGAGAAGCTCATATTTCTACTTGGCTTCTACAGGGAATTTTGTGCATTTAAAGTCTGGCACTAGATGGTAACTTGGAAGGAGACAAAATAGAGATGCTAAATCTGAAGAGAGGACCACAAAACTAAAACATAAGGACTGGCAAAGCAGGGCATTTGTTCTGAAGAACAATTCAGCCTAGCCCATCATTCATCCTGTGAGTCATGTGGGCTATAGGTCCAAAGGGAAGGTGGCACCCATTGGAAGAAAGTATTGCTAGAAATTATTTTTAAAAATGAGAAAAAAGTGTTTATGACTGTAAAGAAGGATTCTTGTAAAATTTCATTTTGCATTGTGTGTGTGTGTGTATGTATGTGCGTTTGAAATTAAATAAAACCTATCCTGCACCTGATATCTTGAGCCAAATCCTGTTGCTCCTGGATGAGGTAAAAGTAAATTAGAGAGATTTTTATTGAGAGAAGCCACCAAAGTGAACTTTGTTTTTGGTTTGAGGGCCCAAACTGGTGTTATAATTACAATGTAAAGCTTTGTTATAATGGAGACATTTCCCAATTTCAGCTGATAGCTCACTGATTTCAAGTAACATCCTATAAAACATAATTCCCTAGTATACACATATGTATAGTCACTACAGAGGTACACATAGCTTTATGGGATAAGCCTGTTGTAAAATCATATTTTAATTACTGTAGTCATATTCTGAAGGTAATAGGGGAGTTTTCCATTTAAAAGAACCTGGAGGGGGAAGAATTCCTTTGTGATATGAAGAATTGTCCCTAATTAACCAAATTTTGTAAGTGTGGATTTTCTGTAGATTGAACAAATATTAAATAAACATTATTTATTATTAAATTGGAATCTATAAGAGTAGGGTTCTATAACACACACACACACACACACACACACACACACACACACAGATGAGAAAGAAGCAGCAGGACAGAGGACCATGAAGTAAGGGGAAGAGAAGAAAATGAGGAAGGAGAAAAGAAGGACAAAAAGGAATAGAGAAGCAAACGGAGAGAGAGGGAAAAAGGAAGGGAGGGAGGGAGTGAGAGAGAGAGGAAGAAGAGAGAGAGAGAGAGAGAGAGAGAGAGAGAGAGGGAGGGAGGGGGAGGGAGATAGTAACCTTAGCTCCTTCCTGAAAGATGGGATGATTGAGGTTGCAGGCGGTCCCCCTCAGGGCCTCCTTCTCTGGCACTGCTACCTCACATGCTAGACGAACAGATTGCTGAGGATGCCAGTTCTGGTGCATTGTAAGAGGCAAAAAAAGAGACATAATGCATAAAGAAGATAATGCAGAGAGACAAGGAAACGGGGGAGGAGAGAGGCATTAGGAAGATCCTATCATACTAATGTGATGTTTACCTGGATCATTGACACTCGTCGATAGGACAGTCCTGGGGGATGTAAGAAGGTAACCATGGTCCTGTAAGAATCTTCCCCCTGATTTGTCACTGTCACTGTCACGTTCAACTCCAGATCACTTCCAACCATCAGGGTTTGTAGGCTACAGGGAGAAAAGGTTAGGATTAGGGGTCATGATTAAATTTGAGGGCCGATTTCTGAAAAAGAACATGGAAATAAGGGGCCAAGTGTTGTGAGAATATACAGCCATTTTGTCGTTCCTTGTACATGGCACTCTATCTCCCTATTACGGCATTTTCATTGGCTTTCCCTCTTGTCTAGAACTCCCTCTCTCCTCATCTTTGCCTCTTGGCTTCCTTTAAGTCTTAGCCACAATTTCATCTTCCATAAGAACCTTTGATCTCCGTCAATACTAGTGTATTCCCCCTGAGATTATCTCCAATTTATTATGTGTATATATCTGGCTTATACACAGTTGTTTGTATATTGTCTCCCCCCCACCAGATTGTGAATTCTCCTTGAGAGAAGAGATTATTTTTGCCTTTCTTTTCCTGGCACACAATAGGTGCTTGATAAATGCTTCTTGCCTCGCCTTGATTGGACATAAGAAATTTAGAATTTTTCAATAAGAGTTGAAGTATGGTTGTGGAAAAACAAGAGGCATTGGCATGTTGGTTCCTTGACAAGTGATTTCAGAGCTAGAATATCTGATTTCTGTATGTAAGGCAAGGCCCCAGAAAGATGGTCAAGTAACCAGTCATAAGAGAGTCTACCTCCTCATAACCCTTCACAGAAATAACAATAGAAATGCACCAAAGAAGCAAAACTATCTGAAATCCTTGTAAGAAAATTTAAGACCATTAAAAATAATGTTGGTATGGAAAAAGCACTCAGATAAAAGGAAAAATATACTACAAAATAAAAGAATCAGGGCCCAAAATGTTAGAACAATGATGTACTGAAATGATGTCAGTAGTTGGATGAGAAATAAAATTAGAAATCCCTCAAAATAAAAATGTCAGGATACTACAAACTCCAATTTCCAGAATCTTGCAACATTTGGCACAGGCAAATGTAAGAGAATACAGAAGGCATATCCAAGAATGCAGTTCTTTTTGCTGCCTTGGCTCTCTCTCCTGACAAAGTTGCCTCAGCAGTGGGAGAGCCAGTTTAGAACCTCTGATCTAGATGTTTGGATAAGAGTGCTTTATATAGACTGGTTTCAGACCTCCTCTGAGTGACACATAGTTGCCCTTTTCAAAGTTTTTGGCAACAGTTACTGCCTTCGTGACTTATGGACCAATTGTTTTGCCTTCTTCACTGTAGAACACAATAAAATTGATAATAGACACACTGATGGAATTAAAAGAAAAGTTAAATCAGGAAAAAAATTGACAAAAATAAAGAGGAAACTGGGTACACCCAAGGCATATTGGGACAAGGTGATGATCTTACAATAGCAACAAGGACTGGTATTTATCTCATATTTTAAGATTTATAAAGCAAAGTTTATAGATTAGCAGCAAAAACAGAAAATTAACTTAAGAATTGGTAGCACAATACATTAAAAAACAATGGTAGCCATCATGATTGAAATGGAAGGAGAACTGGAAAAGGGTTGGAAAAGTAATGGAGTTTAAAGTGAAGGAACTGGAAAACAAATAAAATAGTTTACTTACCCAGAGAAATTGAAGGTAATGCTAAGGTCATCCTCACAGAGGTGGTCTGTCCCACAGTTCTTTTCAAAGGGAAACTGTAAGAAAAATGCCTTCATAATCTCTTCATATTCAGCATATGAATCTTGATCTCCAATTTTTCACTAGCCCTTCCAGAACCTAAAAATTCTGGCTATGTCAATGAACAAGGATTGATTGAATACCTACTCTATGGTCTACACTGGGGGATATTCAAAGAAAAACTAGAACAAGTAGAACTGGCATTAGGAATTCTAGTGTCTGGGACAAATTCAGGAGAAAGTTTTAATCCTAGGAAGAAGGTGTAGGATAGTGGAAGTGGCAGACGATGGAGTTGGAAGAAGAGGGGACCTATTGTATCCATGATGCAATAGCATTGACTCGAGAGAGAGTTACCAGTGTGTGTGTGTGTGTGTGTGTGTGTGTGTGCGTATGTGTGTATGGTGATTGTAAAAAGTCCCCAAAATTGGGTGTATTGAGGAGTTCCACCAAGCAATCTCTTGCTGAGCCCCTCACTCAGAATTTGAATTGGGAAGAGGAGAAGGAGGGGAAAGGTGTGAAGTATGGCAATGGAATGGCAGAGGGGCAGAACCTTCATGGAACTTCATTGCAGAGGGTCTGTGAAGACTATGAAGTTCTGAGTCAGCAAGCCAAAGGACATGAAGGAACATCCACTTCAGGATATTGGCAGACTGGTACAAATAGACATTGGTCTATCCCTAATTATGATAAAAATTTTGTAACTGGAAGAAAAGACTGACAGATACTGAAAACAATAGAGAACTAGTGTTAAATAATTTGGTACTTATTTTTTGTGCAACAGAATTTCAGAGGAGGGAGAAATCAAGATAGGCTAGAGTTGTTGGGGGGAAATAGCTAGACTTTGAAGAATGGGTAGGATTTAGACAGCCAGAAAAGGTAGAAAGGGCATACCAGGAGAGAAGCACATGATGGCACATCAAGGACATTGAGACTGACATATGAATCTACTTTAGAGAACAGGAGGAAATAAGTTTTGACCATGTAGGGTGGAGAAGAGATTATGGAAAATCTTAAATAACAGGCAAAGGAATTTGGGGTTGATTCAGTAGATAGGCAAAAATGAACCACTATAGATGCTTGAGTGGGAAAATAGCATATATTAAAGACTCACATGGGAGGTAAAGAGGTGCTGGGACCCCACATCTAGAACGGGTCTGAGGTTTCCAGATGAGGGAATGTGTTGTCCCATCAGAGAGAAGTTGAGGCGCAGACTGATAGGGGTCACTGAGTCCTCCACACAATACTGAGAAAGAATGAACATCAATGAATTGAGGAACATTGGCCCCCAGTCTATCGATCTCTGCTTTGCCCTCACTCTCTTCAGATGGAGGCATGGTCTCCATTTCATTCTTTCTTATGCATATGAGGCCATCATCTCTGCTATTCCAAGCCTTGGGTGCCAGGTATTCTGACTTTTTATCCCTTTGCCTAATCTCCATCTTTTACCCATCATCCAACCAGAGTGCAAGTGTTTTGGTCCTCTAATGTGCTTTCTTCAATCAACACTTCCATTTCCTTCCAAAATCCAGACATTCTACTCTAGACTCACTGGTAACAGCAGTTTCATGTTCTCACAGTGATTCCCCAGTCCCAGAGTTTTAATTCGATTTAGTGTCCAGTTCTTTGTCTCATCAAATATGGCACGAGGACTCCGGCGTCCAGCATCCAGAGCAAGGTCATAAGCCACAGAGCTTTGGACATCACCTGGAAGTGAAATCAGGAAGTAGCGATAACTGAACCTAGAACTCCCCAGTCTAGAGAAGGATTCCTGTGTTAGTGAGTGAGAGAGTACAAGAAAGATTGAGATTGTTAGATCTGTTGGGAGAAGACTTACCCAGCTGGTCTGGAGTACTCTTGGAAATATTAAGGCAGATTATAGCAGCCCCTGCTTCCTGGTTGGTGGCTTCCCATCTCCAACACTCAAATACAGATCTTGCCAACTCTGGAGGTGTGAATGTTATGGACACTTCAACTCTCAGCACCGGGCATGTCCTGTGGGATATAAAACAAGAACTGAGAACAGAATATATGGGTTCTGGAAGAAGAATAAGGTGTTCAGAAGCAATATATTGATGACTGGGAGACAGAAGGGAAGGGGTAGAGGCTTTCCTCACCTGAGCAGCAGTACCTGCCCCTGGGCTCCCACAGTCACATCCACAAGTCCATCCTGGGTGAGGTCTTGTCCCCCACTCAGTGACTGCCCAAAATATTGAAGTGTAGGGGAAAGGATGGAGCCACTGATTCTCTGAGATTAAAATTGAAATAGGATCAGAGATCATGGAAAGTTTGGTGGTCCTCTATAATCTGGCTCCAACTGACCTTTCCAGACTCATTTCATATTCATCCTCCTTTTCCTATTCTCTATTACAACTAAACTGGATTATTAGCCATTCCCTTAACTTGATGTGTTGCTTCTGTTTCTGCACATATGCATAGGTGCTCTCCCATGCCTTCACTTCTGCCTCTTGGAATTCTTTTTTTCCTTCTATGCTTAGCTTAGATGCCACCTCCTCCAGGGAGTCTTTCCTTGTTCCTGCAGCTGAAAATGGCTTCTTCTTTACCAAATCTGTTTGGATCATGTAATACACTTATCCATGCAATATTCCTAGTCATAGAACATAAACTTCCTAAGGGAAGGAACTATGTAATATTTAATGTACTCCCAGCACCTAGCACAGTTCCTTCAACATAATAGGGAATTAATAATTTTTTAATCAAGTGAATTATACATGTTCAGATCAGAAGAGTGTTGATTTTTCCCTAGTAGAAGGTAAGCTCCTTGAAGATAGGACCTGCTTAGTTCTTTTTTTCTCCTGAATTCTTTTTGCCCAATACCCAGTTCATAATATATAATGCATAATGTTTTTTGAATCCAACTGAATTAATGTTGTCTCTAATCAAATGCCCAGAGTTTTGGTCTGTTTTGCTGGACAATTTTGTCAATGACTTGGATGAAGGCTTAGATGAAGGTGACCCTTTGGCCTTAAAAGCCCCTCCCAGTTCTTACCTGGCTATAAGAAGGGTTGACACTAGATCCAAACACACCATGAAACAAATAGATGGCTCCCTGGTTTTCTTCCTCCCCAGGTGCCCCCACCACTACATCTGTCATTTCATCCCCATTCGTGTCTCCTGCTACAGCCAGTGCTGCCCCAAAACGACTGAAGGGATACCCCTGCTGCCCACGGAGAACAACTTCACAGTTCCATTTGGCCTTCTGGAAAATGAAAATTGTGACAAGCTCTGAAACTCAAGTAACCTTCAAACCACGTACTTTAGATACTCATTCCCATCCAGGAACCAGACTCCCTATCCCTCCATCAACTGCCTTACCTGCTGAGGTATGGGACAAATGGACACCTGGCCTCCTCGGTTTTTTTCATAGTAATAGGGAGCTCCAATGAGGATCAGGTCAGTGTTGTTATCTCTGTTCACATCAATGGGACATATGGTTGCCCCAAAATAGGATCCTACCTGAGATGACAGATTCTGAAGTCATATTGCCCTCTCTCTTCCAAAGAAAAGAGACACTATGATCCTTTTATTTCCCCAAGATTCAAGAACCTTCTTCCTTTTTTGGAGCTCCAAAGACCATTTAATCCCAAGAAAACGCACATATACACATATTCATACCCACACTCCATCTCTGGCTCTCATGCTTCCTCTCTATCTCAGTCTCCTCCCTCTGCTCCTTCTTCCTAACTCCTAAAGAACTCTTAGTTCTTTACCTGTGTCCCTTTGACTTCATCCTCCTGCTCCCAGATGTCATCAGCATTGGTGAAGACTATAACCTTTCCTATGTGCTGGTATCTAGGGGCCCCCAAGACAAGTCTCTGAACTCCATTCCAAGTGGCTACCATAGCAGAGTAACCTGAAGAGACAAAGCCCCTGTGGATTCCAAGGTTACCTTATGACTTTTGTGTTCTGCTCTCCTGATGGGATGGGGAGGGGACCTCCAGGGAAGCAGTTCTCTTCCCAGGCACAAGAGCTTTTTCTTCCCTCCTTGCATTCCCCATTCTCTCTCTCTTTTTTCCTTACCCAGATAAGCATCATTCATGTCCTCTTTGGATGTCTTGATAAAGATAGGGTCTTGATTTGAGGGATAGAAAAAGACACCTCCAGACCAGTCGAAACTCCCTATAGCTCCTAGGACTGGTCCCATCTGAGACCAGAAAACATGTTAGATCTAGAGATGTAGAGATAATGGAAAGACCCCATTCACAAAAGAAGTAGCTGTTATGGCCATGAGGTTTTTTTGTTAATCTCCCCCTTATCTGCTTGTAATCTTCACGTCCCTTTCCCATCTCCATGTAAGTGTATGTGTGGGAGGGAGACTCACAGATGTAAGGGCTGAACTGAAGCCTGCCTGAGACATCTCATGCTGGAAGGAGATACTGCTTCCAGACTGGGTACCTGTGGGGATATGACACATGTGATTCTGGGAGAACCTGAATGGGGAGAACAAGCTACAAAGCTGACAGCTGGTACTTCATTCTTCGGAGCAAATGTTGTGAATACTATTTCCAATTTCTCACCAGAGGAGATTAGGTAATGACAAGAAATCTAGCAAGGCTAGGGGATTGGTACTGGACCAATAAATCAATTAATAAACACTTATTAGGTACCAATTAAGTGCCAGACACAGCACTAGGTTTTGAGGATACAATGGCAGAAATCAGACAATTTCTGCTACCATATAACTTATACAAAATTAATGTAAGACAGCTTTTTGGAGGCGGGAGTCACTGGTACATGGAGGGCTCAGAAAAAGTCTCTTGTAGGTTATGGAACTTGAGCTGAGATTTGAAGGAAACTGGGGATTCTAAGAGGCAGAAATGAGGAGGGAGTGCATTCCAGGTATGGGCAAAAGCATAAAAATGGGAGTTGTATTGTCATATATGAGGAACATCAAGAAGGCCATTTTGGCTGGACCATAGGATTCAGGCAGGGGACACACTAGGTTGAAAGGAGGTTGGTGTCAAAAAAGGAAATGGAATTTGGAGTCAGAAGTGGGATCAGGATATTGTTAGTACATTGTATCAGTGAGCCAGGGTTACAACCTACCCTCGATGGCAAAGATCTTCTCTTGCAGTTGCTCCTGGATGTTCTTTAGAGCACCGAAGTTATTCACCCGGAACACATGTTCACTCGCAGGTTTTGATCCAATTATGTTCAGTTCCTCCCGGGCATTGATATGCTCAAAAGCATCTCCCACCTACTATCAGCAAACAGTGGCAGAGTCTGATGTGGATAGACTTTCATAGCTGAAAAATGGATTCTTTGGAAGGATTGCTGTCTACCAGGAAGGGGCAAGGAGATAGCAATCCCAGGAACCAAAGGGAGGGGGAAGACATATCTCTCTCTAAAAGGGGAGTGAGTATCCTGTTTTGGGGAAAAGCAATGGGTGGGAAAAATGGGGCCCTACCCCAATTGCATATCGGATGACTCCTGCCTGGTCTGCCTGGGGGATGACATCTTCATATTGTAGCTTATCTTTGTATTTCTCTCCATCCGTGATTACAATGAGAATCTTAGTGGAATTCTTCCGAGCTCCATTCCAGCTTTGAAATAACTCAGTTCTACCCAAAGTCAAAAAAAGGAATAAACCTGCTTGGAGATTTTTTTTTCCTATTGAACAAAGATATGACTTTTGTTGGGAAGAAAAAGTAACAAAGTAAGAAATGATTCTGGAGAGGGCTACCAGAATATCTGACTATAAAAGTGAACTGGGGCTGGTCCAGGGGCACAGGAAAGGTAGTGAAGACAGGCTGTCCCAAGAAATGTCCAGCTTTGACATTATTTTGTGTTCTGTAGCATTTTAAGGGTAACTTCTTTAGGACAGAAACTGTATTTTCTTCTTTTTTTATCCCCACGGACCTTAATTTTTAGTCAAGTCATAGGTGGTACAGCGGAGGGAGTTCTGGTCCTGGTATCAGGAAGACCTGAGTTCAAATCTAGCCTCAGACATTTACTAACTATGTGATCTCAAACAAGTCACTTAACTTCTGTTTGCCTCTGTTTTCTCATTTGTAAAATGGTGATCATAGCAACTATCTCCCGGAGCTGTGATGAGGATCAATAAAATTATAATTGTAAAGTCCTTAGTGTAGTGCCTGGCACATAGTCAATATAGAAAAGTTATTTTTTTATTATTATTAAATGCTATTGGATTATATTCTTGAGAGAATAACTGTCACTACTCTCTTATTGCCTGAGGTCCGTGTTCAATAGTAAGTGCTAGTTTGGGGATTAGTCATGATTCAGCTCCTCCTGCATCACGGGAAGGTAAAATACTTTCGAGGTGGTGGTTAATTCCTACATCAGAAAGACTTGGGAAAACACTAGTTAAAGTTGCTTCAGTTGGTACCTTCACTGTTTCCCAGTCCCACTCTTTCTTAGCAGACTCCAGGTGTCTTCTACTGGGAGAGTGACAAAGCAGATAGGACAAGACTGACTGAGTTTAGGGAGAGAGTAAAGCAGTCAATGAGTCACTGAGATGCAAGTAGTCCCAGTGAAAGGAATACGTAAGAAGGAGGGAACTCACACTACTTTTCTGATGGCGGTGGCAGTGTAGGTCAAACCCTTCAGTTGCAAAATTGGGTCCACCAGCTTTCCCCAGTTGGTGCTCTTTTGGAAGTCCGCAAAAGTAAAATGAATTTTAAGTAGGTTTGAATACTGCATCAATGAGAACTGGAAAAACCAAGAGGAGACTGTTGGAAAGGTGGTGGTGGCCTACCACTGCTCTCCAATCCCAATCCAGAAAGTCATTCATCCACCCTCCATCCAACCAACTAAAATCTCTATTCCCCTAGTAAAATGAAACTTAGCTGCCATGTCACCTGTGACCTGCAGATAGTGGAAACCAGACTTTCCCCTCCAGGTTCTCACCTGTGTGTTGGTTTCCTTGAACTGGTCAATCACAGCTCTGACAAAACTCTTCATTTGCTGAAAGTCATGGGAATCAATGCTGGCAGAACCATCAATCAAAAAGACAATATCATTTTCTTGCTTTGGGCACTCTGTGAGTATGAAAAGAGAGAGAGAGACATACGGGTCACAAACTGATCAGTGAAATCTCCTGATAGAAATTTTTCTTTCCAAATAGAAGCTTGAATTGCAAGGAACCCTAGAGGTAATGTAGACCAACCTCCCACCTCGTGCAGGAATGTTCTACTTGCCTTTGTATACACCTATTGCTTCAACTCTTCAAATCGTTAAGAGCTCCTCTAGAGTAGGGACTATTCATCACTGGCCAAAGCAGAACCTTCGATCTTGAGGGTAAGTACTTACAGTTCAGTGGAAAGAGTTCTTATTCATTTCCCTAGTCCCTGCTTCCTCATATTATACCAGTTCCCCCATCATGACATCAATATATTAGATTCCCTTCCACTCATGTTAGTGAAGAGTTTGGGTCTGGTCTTTGACCCAGGACTCTATGAGTTTCTGTCAGGATCCCTAGAGTTAGGTTTGATGAGTCCTAGGATAGTCACACATATAGACAGGTTTATCCAATAATTGAACTCCTTGTGACCCAGGGCTCTTTGCTGAAACACTTAGGTGTCTCATATTTTAATAAAGAGTGCATAAATAGTTTGTGCCTCTCATATATACAGTGACCATAGATCTCCAATTTTCTACAATGATCTTAGTTTCTAGAAAAGGCATTTGTAATGAGATACTACAGAAAGAAAACCTTTGGTTAGAAAACATGTCACAATTTTTGCTTTTGGAAAAATATGGTCATCATGCCCAGGAATGTGGTCACCCTTACTATGACTTACCCTGTAGGGCTGCTGGAATTGTCTTACATTGCTGTACCTCTGAATCCAGCACAAAACAGAAACCCTTCATGTATATATTCTTCCCGCAGGTTTGGTGTACTGTAGGTCCACAGGCCTGGGAGGAGATGGATTTGAGGGGGAGGGACTGACCCCTGGTGTCAAGGTATTTCACCCAAGCTCTAGCAAGAAGTCTTTCCCAGGCCTCCTTAATCTTAGTGTTTTCCCTCTGAGATTAACTCCAATTTATC
The DNA here is from genome assembly GCA_028658325.1 of Potorous gilbertii. Taxonomy (NCBI): domain Eukaryota; kingdom Metazoa; phylum Chordata; class Mammalia; order Diprotodontia; family Potoroidae; genus Potorous; species Potorous gilbertii. The sequence goes on along the minus strand of JAQQSK010002088.1, from coordinate 137,375 downwards.
CTATCTATGCATGGTTGTACATAATTATTGGCATGTTGTCTTCTACATGACTGAGTTCTTTGAGAGGAGGGTTTTTTTTTCTGGTTCCCAGTGCTTAGTACAGTACTTGACACATAATAGGTACTTCATAAATGATTGTTGAATTGACTTGACTCTTTTCCCATTTACCAACTTCTTCCTCATCCAGATATTGTATCTTTTGGTTCCCCACCCCTCCCACTCTACAGAACCCTAGTTGTTTGGTTCCCCATTCCTCCCACCCTATAGAACTCTAGTTGTCCCGTGACCCAGGCAAACTTACCAGTAGTTGTGAGGAGTCTATATTAGCAGTCAGAGAGAGCCCCAGGGACATATTCACTGCCTCTGGGGGGACTGGAGAGACACAGATATGCATAATGGTCAAATATGCACAGTCACCCATATAAGGAGGGCATAGGGAGCTAAGTGGATGAGGAACTTCATTTTAAGGAGGGAGTTGGGGAACTTAACGAGAGGGTTAACCTCTCATCCACAAGGAAGGGCAGCATAAGAAGTTATCTAGTCCTGAGCCTTAGGATTCACTAAACTGGGTCACATTGTGGAGAGTTTAGTTTCTTCTCAGAACCAATCTAAGTCCTTGTTTCTGGCTCTAGGATTTTAATTTTCATTATTTTCTTGTTCTTTCCTGAGCTCTAAACCTCAATCCAAACCAGATCTCCTGATGTTCCAAGTCCCTAACCCAACTTAGCTTGCTGAGTGCAGAGATCTGACGCATGTAATCAATCAACTAACAAGAATTTCTTAAGTATCCACTACATGCCAGACATTGGTTGAGATGCTGGGTATACAAATAAAAAAATGAACAATCCTTGCTTTCATGGAACAACTTGTTGTTGCTCAGTTGTTTCAGTGTATCTGACTCTTTGTCAGCCCATTTGGGGTTTTCTTGGCAAAGATAGTGGAGTGGTTTGTCATTTCCTTCTTCAGATCATTTTGCAGATGAGGAAACTGAGACAAATAGGGTTAAATGACTTGCCCAGTGTCACAGACCTAGTAAGCGTCTGAGAGTAGATTTGAACTTAGGGAGAGGAGTTTTCCTGACTCCAGGCCAAGGTCTTTATCTGCTATGGCCACCTAGCTGCCCAAATGAGAGTACACATATATAAATATAAGTACAAATATACATGTATATAAAGATACATTTTGGGGGAAGGTAGATCAAGAAAGGGTTCTGAACGGAGAAGGTGGTTCTTAAATTGAATTTTGAAGGAAATTAGTGATTCTAACAGGCAGAAGTAAGAAAATACCTTCCAGACATAGGGAAATAGCCAGTGTGCCAAAGCACAGACCATGGAGATAGAGCACCATGTTATACATTCAAAAGACTAGTTTGACTGGACTGAAGAATGTCTGAAGGGGAGTAATGTGTAATAAGCCTGAAAAACGTAGGCTGGAGTCAAATTGTGAGGGCCTTGAATGACAGAGGAGTCTGAATTTGATTTTAGAGCTGGTAGGGAACTACTCTAGTTTATTGAGCAAGAAAATGGCATGGTCAGATCTGTGCATGTCACTGACTTAGGCAGCTGAGTGGAGGGTTAGAATAGGGGGACTTGTAGTAGTGAGACCAATGAAGAGGCTACTGCACTGGAATAATCCAAACTGAGAGATGACGAGGGACTGACGTAGAGTGGTGGTCACGTGAGGAGAGTTTACGGACAAGATGCAGTAGATGTTGTAGAGACATAATGTTGACACTTGGCCATTAACTGGATAAGTGGGGTGACAGAAAGCAAAGATATGAGGATGACTCTGAGGTTTTGCCTCTAGGGGATGGGAGGGACAGTGGTGCCCTTCCAAGAAATAGGGAAGAAGGGTGGATATATCTCTCCCCTCTCCTACTACTGTCATCATAAATTAAGGATGCCTAACTTTGGAATTCTCTTCCCTTCTATCACCTACAGCCACACTCTCCAGACCACATGAACATGTTTTCTAAGAATTTTTTTTTACAAGGGCAAAGAATATGTACAGATTTGGAAATAACAAACTAGGCAGAGGTAATTAGAAGCATATGTAAAAGAAAACAAAATACTCTTAGTCTCAGTGGTACTTAATTTCAAAACTCTTCTTTCTGACCAGTCTTTAGAGCTGATGTTGGTTCATGATCCATTCTAAGTCTTGAATACTGAGCTCCCATGTCAATTTGGGGATTTGCCCAAGGAAACATTTTGGATTGAACTCATTGGACTCACTCTTGGGCTCACTCTCAGTCAATCAGAAAGCTTCCTGATTGCACTGCAGTCTTTTGATTGGTTATGCCCACAATTCTACCTAATAAGTCTTTTATTTCCCTTCTAACAACCAAGGATAAGACAAGAAAATACAAACAAATAGAGAGGACAATATTCTCATAGTTTCAAAAATTAGAGAAATTCACCTAGACATACAGGTAACCCCCTAAAGTCAGCAAAAAGCCATCACTTAGTCATCTGGAGTAGGAAACCAAGAATGGGATGTTGATGGGGTAGGTAGTCATCAGACATCAGTTGACAATGGAAAAGGTGAGAATTGAAAACAAGGGTGACAGGTACTCACTCTGTAAAGGGATGGGCAGACATCTTCTAGTACTGTATTTACACTCATAGAGTCTCCCTGTTTGGTTGGCAGAAACCCTCACCAAGGGAGCTCCCACCACAAGCCTGGGGACATAGAGGGAATATTGGCATGTAATCAGAAGTTGAAAGGAAAAAAGATAAGATATCCATAGAGGACAAAATGATTAAAATATTAGCACTCATGCATGAAGTTAAAAAAGCGTTATTACAGTTCATGGTTTTTTCTTAGGAAGGGTCAGTGTAAGAATTGAGCCAAAAAAAAAAAAGGGAAGTAGGGAAGTAGTTGGCACAGTTGTTCCGTTTCCCCTGTACATTATTTTTCAGCTGGTGGGAGAGCTGCCAGTGTGGGTAAAGCTTGACCTTCAGGTCCAACATGTGACCCATCCCTTGCTCTTTCCCATTTACTCTCATAACCAGTCCCACAGAATACCACATAGAACTGTCCTGGAATGATGGTGCTTAGCATTTGAGAATAGTTTCACATTCTCAACAAAGGATAGTCTTGAGGTATCCCTGGTGAAAGGAGAAAAAAAGTGCCCCTCTGTTCTTGCACAACTCCCAACTCTGCTCATGGGGACTTGAGCCCAGAAAGCCAGGAAGGGAAAAGTCTTCCACAAGTGCAGTATCCAGCAGTACTCACCGAGATTCTTTAAACTGGACCACACTCTGCCCAAAACCAGCTACATCGTTCTGGAAGACAATGGGATGTTTGATGTCCAGGTTGAATCCATGACAAGAGGCCAGTGCTGGGAATATACATACATACATGCATGTATGTGTATATATATTTTGATTAATCATAGGATCATATGTCTAGAATTGGAAGGGACCTCAAAGGCCATCTTGTCCAGTTCTCTCACTTGACAGATAAGTAAACTGAAGCCCAGAGAGGTAAATGACTTGCCTAAGTCTACACTGGGAGTCAGCATCAGAGGTGGGATTTGAACATAGGTCCTATGATTTCAATGGGCAGCTAGGTGGCACAGTGGATACGGTACAGAGCCTAGAGTTAGGAAGACTCATCTTCCTGGACACTTACTAGCTCTGTGATCCTGGACAAGTCATTTAACCCTGCTTGCTTCAATTTCCTCATTAAAAAAATGAGCTGGAGAAGGAAATGGCAAATCACTTCTGTATCTTTGTCAAGCAAATTCCCAATAGGGTCATGAAGAATTAGACATGACTGAAAATGACTAACCAACAATAAATGACTCCAGAGCTACTATTCTTCCTATTATAGGCACCATCCCCTCTTGATCTCCTAATTTTCCCTTAAAGCCTTTTATTTCTTCCCAGAATCCAAATTTCCCATTACTCACCTAGGATCTCATTTTTCTACCAACTTTGCAACCAGTACCCTGGGCCCATCTATTTGTTTACTTAATTTTTCTAAGGGCAATAATTCAGTCTTGCTTCTTTCCTTTAAAAAAGCAAACTTTGGGTCCAAAGGGGAGACAAAGGGAAGTTATAGGTAGTAGTCAAAACCATGTAATTATAGAATTTTGGAGTTGGGCAGGACCTCAGTTACCAACTAGTCTACTGCATACCTAAAATAAGATCTCCCCCAAAGTGGTCATCTGCTGTGCTTGAAGACTTCCAATGAGGAGGAACCCATTATCCATATCATTTTTTTTTACAGCTCTGTTGGAGAAATTTTTCTTTAAAATTTCATTTTTTCCTAATTACAAGTGAAAGCTATTTTAAAGATTTATTACAAAAATTTTGATTTTCAAATTCTCTTCCTCTGTCTTTTCCCTCCTCTTTCCTATCTCACTGATAAGGCAAGCAATTTGGTATGGGTTATACATATGTTTTCAATGAAAAACATATTTACATATCAGTCAAGTTATAAAAGAAAACACAAAACAACAGCAATACAAAAATCCAGGAAAAATGAAGTGCAAAAAGGTATAATTCAATCTATATTTAGACTCCATCAGTTCTCTCTCTGGAGGTGGATAGCATTTTTCATCAAAAGTCCTACAAAATTATTTTGGATCATTGTACGGCTGAGAATAGCTAAATCATTCACAGTTGATCATCATACAATATTGTTGTTACTGTGCATGATGTTCCACTGGTTCTGCTCATTTCACTTTGCATCAGTTTATTTAAGTTTTGTCAGGTTTAGTTCAGAGCATCCTGCTCTTCATTTCTTATAGCACAATAGTATTCCATCACAATCATATACCACACCTTGTTCAGCCATTCCTCAAGTGATGGGCATCCCTTTCAATTTCCAATTTTATATCACCACAAACATAGCTGCTAGAAATATTTTTGGAATATAAGTCCTTTTCCTTTTTTTCTTTTTAAAATCTCTTTGAGATACCCTGTATCTAGTATTGATATTGCTGGGTCAAAGGGCATGCACAGTTTTATAACTCTTTAGGCATAGTTCCAGATTGCTCTCCAGAAGGGATGAATCAGTTCACAGATTCATCAACAATGTATTAGGGTCTCAGTTTTTCCACAATCTCTCAACATTTGTCATTTTCTTTTCCTATCATATTAGTCAGTCTGATAGGTGTGAAGTGGTACCTCAGAGTTATTTTTAATTTGTATTTCTCTACTCAATGGTGATTTAGATCACTTTTTTGTCTGACTAGAGATACCTTTGATTGTTTCATCTGAAAGCTACTTGCTCATATCCTTTGAACATTTATCAATTGGGGAATTGCCCTTGTCTTTTTAACTTGACTCAGTTCTCTATAATATTTGGAAAATGAGGTCTTTATCAGAGAAATTTGCTGTAAAGTTTTTTTTACAGTTATGATTACTGTGTATTTTCCTCCACCCTATTTCTTTTGCTTTTTATCCTTTCTTTCTCCTTTTGCCTTTTCCATCCTTAAAAGTATTTTGCTTCTGTCTACTGCTTACCTCAATTGGTCCTTCTATCATCTACCCCTCCCCCTTCTCTTATCCCCTTCTGCTCCTGTTTTTCTATAGGGCAATATAGATTTCTATGCCCAGTTCAGTGTGTATGTTATTCCCTCTTTAAGTCAATTCCAATGAAAGTAAGGTTCAAGTGCTTTCCATCACCTCCCCTATTTCCCTCTCCACTGTAAAAACCCCTTTGTATCTCTTTTATGTGAGATAATTTACCCCAGTCTACCTCCTCCTTTCCCCTTCTCTCAGTGCATTCCTCTTTCTCATCTGTTTATTTTTTTAGATATTTAGATAAAAAATTGTATTTTTTAGATATCATCCCATCATAGTCAACTCATACTCATGCCCTCTGTCTATGTAGACTCCTTCTAACTGCTCTAATAAGGAGAAAGTTCTTAGGAGTTACAAATAACATCTTTCCATGAGGAAATGTAAACCTTATTGAATCCCTTATGATTTCTCTTTTCTGTTTTCTTTTTTATGTTTCTCTTGAGTCTTGTATTTGAAAGGCAAATTTTTTATTCAGCTCTACCCTTTCCATCAGGGATATTTGAAAGTCTTTTATTTCATTATTTTATTTCATTAAATGTCTATTTTTTCCCCATGAAGTATTATACTCAGTTTTGCTGGGTAGGTGATTCTTGGTTGTAATCCTAGTTCCTTTCTCCACTGGAATATCACATTCTAAACCCACCAAACCTTTCATGTAGAAACTGCTAAATCTTGTGTTATCCTGACTGTTGAACACATGATATTGGAATTGTTTCTTTCTAGTTGATTATAATATTTTCTCCTTGACCTGGAAGCTCTAGAATTTTGTTATAATATTCTTGGGAGTTTTCATTTTAATATCTCTTTCAGGAGCTGATTGGTGGATTATTTCAATTTCTATTTTATCCTCTGGTTCTAGAATATCAGGGTAGTTTTCCTTAATAATTTTTTGAAAGATGATGTTTAGGCTCTATTTTTTTGATCATGACTTTCAGGTAGTCCAAGAATTCTTAAATTATTTCTCCTTGATCTGTTTTCTAGGTAAATTGTTTTTCCAATAGTGTATTTCAGATTTTTTTTTATTCTTTTGATTTTTTTTGTTGTTTCTTGATGTCTCATGAAATCATGAGGTTCTACTTATCTAATTCTAATTTTTAAGGAATTGTTTTCTCCAGTGAGCTTTTGTACCTCCTTTTTCATTTGACCATTTCCACTTTTTAAGGAGTTCTTCTCTTTAGTGAATTTTTGTATATCTTTTTTATTTGACCAATTTTGCTTTACAAGACTTTTCTACATTGGATGGTGACACCTTTATCATTTGACCTATTCTGTTTTTCAAGGTGTTATTTTTCTTCCATTTTTTTGCCTCCTTTTCCCTAGCTATTAACTCTTTTTTTCATGATTTTCTTGAACCACTGTCATTTCTTTTCCCAATTTTTCATTTACTTCTTTTATTTGATTTTTGTTTGAACTTTTCCAGCTATTTGGACCTAAGACCAATTCACATTTTCTTTGAGACTTTAGATGTAGCAGTTTTGATTTTGTTTTCTCTTACTGAGTTTGTGTTTCGCCCTTCCCTGTCACCATAGTAACTTTTTATGGTTAGGGTCTTTTTGTTGTTATTTTTGTTTGTTCATTTTTCCATCCCATTTCTTGACTTTTAACTTTATATTAAAGTTGGTCACTGCTTCAAGGATGGAGAGAGCACTATCCCAAGCTTCAGGTTTTTGTGCAGTTGTTTTCAGAACTAGTTCTGGGAGTCTATAAGTTTTTAGGTCTTCTAAGGTGTTATAATTTAAGAGGAGGTGTGTTTGCTACTCTCTTTGGCCTGTGCTCTGGTCTGTGAGCAACCACAAGTACACCTTTTCACCCTGGGACTTTGACCAGGGTCACCTACTTCCCTGTACCTACAAGCTCTGGTATGCTAGCACTCCTCTTTGCCTTGGGACTGCAATCCAGATCTACATAAAGGCAATACAACAGAGCCCTGCACACAGTGGCAGCAAAGGGACCCTTGTAATCTCCGTCTGACTAGTTGTCCAACACCCTTACCATCTGTGGGCTGAGAGCTCTGGAAACCAATATTACCAGTTTAGTTGTCCCCAAGGCTGTCTTATTGGGGCTTTGTCTGAACTCTACTCTCACCCCAGTGCAACAGACATTTTCTACCAAGCCTCTAAGTTGTCTTGGGCTGAAAAAATTGTTTCATCCCATCTGCTTGTAGGTTCTACTGCTTCAAAATTCATTTTGAAGTATTACTTAAAGTTGATTGGAGGGGAATTTGAGAGAGCTTAGGAGAATTCCTGCTTTTTCTCCACCATCTTGATTCCTGGGAAATTTTTCTTGACATTGACACTCAATTTGCCTTTTGCATCTTCCTAGTAAGAATTTAATAAATATTTTCTTTTCATTCATTCATCCATTCATTCACTCAGTGCTCCTATTTCTGCCCCCCTCTGGTGCCAAACTTTACGAGGCTAATAATTGTCTTCTACATTCCAGTCTTTAAACTGTTTGGAGACAACTATCATTCCCTCTGTGTCTTCTCTTCTCCAGAGTAAGACTCTCTAGTTCTCTCAACCAATCTTTATATGACATGGAATCAAGGCTCTTCACCTCTGGCTACTCATTTTTGTCCTTCTTAAATGGTAGCATCAAAATCTGAACATGATGCTCCAGATGTGGTTTGATCAAGGCAGAGAATGAAAGGACAATCACTTCCTTGTTCCTGGAAGCTCTACCTCTCTTAAATGCATCCCATGATCAAATTAGTTCTTTTGGTCAGTATCTTATGTGCTGTCATTCAATGCCATGTACTAAGTGCCCCACAGGAACCCTGAATGATTAAGCTATGTTGGGAATTTCAAACAAAATAGAAGACATGATCCTTGACCTTTGTTAAATTGAGGGAAAAAAACCCCAAACAGACCAACTTGGTGATCAGTAAATAAACTGAGGCATTTATTCAGGGTTGAGGATTTGCAAATCAGGACAATAGGCTGCCTTATTCAGCAAGGGATGTCTAAGGAGGAAGGCGAGGAGATTCTTATTGTGCACAGTTGTGGGAAACAGCAGAAGAATTTATAGTTTGGATTCACAGAACAGCTGAACTTCAGGGAGTGTTGAAGGTATTGAGAGATTATAAGAAATGTCCTTGGAACTATCTCTGTTCAGGAATATGGGCAATTAGAAACTGCTGAGGTATGCAGGTTGGGGATGGGGGGTGGGGAATGTCTTCCTGAGGGCAGTTAGAACTTCCTGGGGGCAGTTAGTTCAGAGGAGGGCAGGGGCCCAGATATTCCCAGGGGTTGACACTTAGATTATGTTATAACATGCACACACACTACATATATGTGTGTATATAATACACATATATGTTGCTGAATCATTTGTTAGTTATGCAGACTCTTCATGATCCCATTTGGGGTTTTCTTGGCAAAACTCCTGGAGTGATTTACCATTTCCTTCCCAGCTTGTTTTACAAATGAGGAAACTGATGCAAACAGGGTTAACTGACTTGCCCAGGGTCACACAGCTAGGAAGTGTCTGAGGCCAGATTTGAACTCAGAAAGAGGAGTCTCCCTGACTCCAGACCCGGCATCCTATCCACTGCTCTACTTAGAGGATATATATGTGTGTATGTATATTTGCAAATATATACATATATACATACACCCATATATTCACACACACATATACAACTATGACTAACCACAACTTTCTTAGAAATTAATCTTCCTTAGGGTTTTTTAAAAACAAAACAAAATCCTACTGCATTAGATATGTCCCAAAATGATACCTATTCCCTAGATATTAATGTTAATTCCCTAGATGTTCATTTGTATGTTCAAATTCAAAGTTTATAGAAAATTCCACTGTACTTCTTTTCCCACACTTCATTGACTTAAGAACATCTGAGAAGACATCTCCTTCCACCAATACAACTTTTAACCTTAGAGTTTTCATGGAAGACTCTGAGACACTAAGTGGCTTGCTTCAGAGATTAAAGCAGAAGAATCATTGACTCTTGAGGCTTGGCAAACTTTAGAGATCATCTAGCCCTGGCTCAATTGCATTTTGTATATATTAGTGTATATATTCACATGTATACATGTTGTCCTCCTCTGGACCTCCTCAGAATGTAAGCCCCTTCAGGATGGTTTTGTTTTTTCTCTCTGCATCACCCACATATACCTGGCACATAGAACATGCTTAATAAACACTTACTAATTCATACAGATCAGAAAATATGGCCCGTAGAGGTTAAGTGGTCTGTTTAAGGTTCCTTAACTTGAAGACAACTGTGATGTCTTCTTTTTTCCAGCCTAAGCATTCCCAGTTTCCTCAACCAATTTTCATATCACAGGGACACAATGCTCTTCACTGTCCCATGTTCCTTAACTTTAAATAGATTGCTCAAACTCCATGGACCATAGTTTCCTGGTCTATACCAATCCATCAATAAAAGTCAGGACAAGGGCCAGGAATGTGCACTTTTCTTTATTTCCCCCAGTAGTTAAGAGGGAGAAGAGCCATGAGGCATTTCATATGCTTCCCCTCTCACCCTAACCCTCTCAGATAACCTGACCTCTTTTCTATAGAACTCTAAGACACCCCTTTTCCCTTAGTGTGAGAAAGCTCAGCCTAATAGCAAGAACCACAGGGAATCTGGGGAGGAAAGGGATGGGGCTTAAGCAGAAGAACAGGAAAATGATGGGGTAAAGATCATTCTGGGAATGGGACACCTGAAACCTAGAATGAACTGAGACATTAGTGTAATATCCAAGAGCTGGATCCTGGGGGCCCCTTCATTATTGTGCCTAAGAGTCAATGCTTCTCTGTTTTCTAACCTCTACACACCAAAGTAGTGTTTATACCTATCTCTTCTTTGTTCTACTCTTACCCTCCACCTCCATTCTGTCAGGGTGTTTCAGGTCTTAAGACCAAGGTCCCCCACCATATCCTGGACCATCTCCAGTTCTGATTTATATCTGGCCACTCGACCCAGATGACTCTGGAGGACAAAGTGAGGCTGGTGACTTTGTACAGCCCTTCCTCACTGAAATCCAATTCACTTGCATGTCATGGCATCACCTCCCTGAAGTCATGACTTTCTTTGAAAACGAATGGCAAGCAGCAACCTTAGGTCTGTAGTACCTTTTGGTGGGTAGAGGACAGTGAACACTTTCTTTTCCTCTCTCAAACATTTATCAAGCATCTCCTGGGAGTAATACACTGTCCTCAGTGCTGTGGTAGATACCATAATCAAAGAAATATGGTTTCTGCTGGAATAGAGTTTATCATCCAGTAGGGAGAGATCCAGATGAATATAATACGAATTGGAACACATAATATTACAAATTCACATTTATTATTTACTAAACTGCTTTCCTCACAATAGCACTAGTAGGGAGGTAGGCAAACATCATTATTTCCATTTTACAGATAAGGAAATTAGGATTCAGAGAGCTTAAATATCTTACTTAGAATGACACAGTTATAAAGAATTGTGAGAATCAATAGTCTCCTGAGCCCAGGTCTGTTTCCTCTTTAACACACGACTATCCCTTAAAAGGAGTAGAAAATATGCCATGAGAGCTCATGAAGGAGAGGTTACTTGTAACTAGGGAGATCAGGGGATACTTCATAGAGAAGGTGCCTTCTGAGCTGGGACTATGGAAATCACTACATTTGTTTGGCTATATTTTGTACCCTTTCGTCTTCATCTCGTCAGTTTTCTTATTCATTCTACCATCCCTATGCCACTACTCCATCTCACCTCCAACCCTGGGGCTCTACTCTGGTCTTCTCCACTTTTTTCTTTCCATCGGTGCTTTTTTCCTTCTCAGAGCTCCAATGCGTAGACTTTTAGATGGGGTCTTGCTTGCTCTTTCTACCCAGTCATCTCACCTCCCTTCCCAGTTCCAAGGGAAGAGGCCTCCACTCACCTGTGATCAGGAACACAGCACCCGATGCCATAGCTGGAGTGCTTTTGGAGATGCGTCCTAGAAACTGAGTAGAGCAGGTTGAAGAGGCATAGCAGAAAGCGAGGGACGGAAGTATATTGCTGACAAGGATTTGATGGGGGTTAACTCAGTAAATTACTCAGCTGCAAATGGGGGTGAAGAACTCGGGTTAATCATAGAGCAGAAGCAGGCTAAAGGAGCACACTTTGCAACCAATGAACTGCTGTCTCCTACAACAGTCGTGGCTCCTTGCCAGAACCCTAGCATCTTGTTTCATTCTCTTACCAGCCCCCACAATTTGATGAGGACTCATGTGTAGTTCTGAGCAGGGCTTGTTTAAAGAGAGGAGAAAAAGGGAAGAAGGAGTGGAGGATGAAACTTGACATGATCCCAATTCCATTATTAAAAAACAAACAGACATATGGCTAACGGATGCTTTTTTTATTTTGTGTTGAAAAAACTTCTGGAAATGTCCTTCTTGTCTCCTCCCAATTGAACTGTCCCTTGTAATAAGGAAAAACAATATAAAGAAAAATAATCAATAGAGCAAAAGCAACCGATGCAGAGAGACCATTTGGCAATGTATGCAACGTTCTATCCTGATGGCCCCCTTTCTTCTGAGAAGAGAGAAGTAGGTTTCATTGCCTGTCTTTGAGAACCATTGCTAGTTTTTCAATTGCTCAGTTTGGTTTCCTTTTAGAAATTTTTTTCAATTACTTTGTTGTAGTCCCTTTCTCTTAGGACAACTTATTTCACTCTTCATCTTCATACACATCTTTGAGTTTATCTTAATTCTTCATTTTTCACTTCTTGTTGAATAACAATATTCTATTACCTATATATACCATTTTTTCCAGCCATTCCCTACTACATAAAGTAATATTTTGTCATATATTGTATGATAGTATATTACTAGTAATATTTTGTCCCAGTGGTGGGAGCAGTGTTTCAAAGGCTGCAGAATGCACATTATAGTTTTATTGAATAGCTTAATCACTTTTCTTTTGTAATTCCAACTTCTTACACAGAATGGTTGGACTCATTTGCAGTTCCACCAGCTGTGTATTAGTGTGTCTATCTCTCAACAGTTGCTCCAACAATATCACTCCCCACTTTTGTCACCTTTATCTAAATAAAATGAGGTAAAAGCTCAGAGTTGCTTTCATTTGCATTTCTCTTTTAGTGATTTGGATTGTTTTTATATACACCTTTTTAAAGCTGTTTGTATTTTTTCATGATTTATTTAGTAGAGAATTGTTCTTGATCATATCTGTGTAACTTTCCTATATCTACTGGATAGCAGACTTTTACCAGTGATATTCGCTGCCCCCCAGTCCCCCATTTAAAATTTCTTTTTTTCTTATTTTTATTAATTTTATTAAAAAACCCACTCATTACACAAGAAGCTATTAATCTTTTTTTTAAAGCTCATATTTCCCTTAATACTATTTTTATTGTTGTATGGTCTCAATACCATTTTTTTCAAAGAAAGTATTTGTTTGATAAGTGCTACCAAAACAAATAAAATAACCTTTAAATTCTTCCCTCTCACCCAAATTTGCATATACCAAAATAGTCTCTACAAAAATTCACTGGTTATATTTCTTGATAAAGTACTTCAAAGAGTTTTTGAACTTTTACTAAAAAAAAGGTCTCCCAAATTTGCTTACCTTTTCTGTGAAAACAAGTGGCTGTTAGTAATATACTACTGGACATATTTTCTTCAGTATTTTTTTGTGTCTCCTTTACCAAGTTGTTGACTCTTTTGTCATGATTTTCTTGCATAACTGTCATTTCTTTTTCCAATTTTTCATCTACTTCTTTCATTTAATTTTTTTGGAATCTCTTCCAGGAATTCTTTTCGGTCCTAATACCAATTCATATTTTCTTCAAGTGTTTGGATGTAGCAGTTTTTGACATTCTTGTCTTCTGAATTTGTGTTTTGATTCTCCTTGTTACCATAATAACTTTCTATGACCAGGGTCTTTTTGCTGTTTGTTCATTTTCCCATCCTATTTCTTGATTTTTAACTTCATATACTAAAGTTGGGCTCTGCTCCCAAGGTGGAAGAGACACTGTCCCAAGCTTCAGGTTTTTTGTGTAGCTGTTTTCAGTCCTAGTTCTGGGGGTTTGTAATTTTTCAGTTCTTCCAAGGTGGTGTGATCTAAGGAGAAGTGTGTTTGCTGCTCTTCTGGCCTGTGCCCTAGTCTGTGAGTGACCACAAGCATTCTTTTCTGCCCTGAAACTGTGACCAGGGTCCTCACTCTCCTTCATCTGCAAGCTCTTGTGTGCTAATGCTCCTCCTTGCTCTGGGACTGCCACCCAGGACTGTGACGCAATATGAGTATGGGCAATGCAACAGTCTTGTGCTCAGTGCCAGCAAAAGTCTGTAATTCCCTTATAACCAGTTGTTCAACCCCCAGAAGCTCTAGAAAACATTGCTCCTGCTGATTCAGTCACCCCTTGACCATGTCCTGTTACTGATTTGCTGGGGCCTGACTTGCATTGGTGTGGCCTATGCTGGGCTGCATTCTACTCCCACCCTGGTTCAATAACTGGAAAATTATTTCACATCATCTTTCTTTGGGTCCTGTCACTCCAGAATTTGTTTTGAGTCATTATTTAAAGTTGTTTAGAGGAGAATCTGAGAGAGCTCAGGTGAATCCCTGCTTTTTCTCTACCATCTTGGCCCTGATCCTCCCCAATCCCATTTTAGAGTTCAATTTGGACCTATGACCAGCAAACCTCCTCTCACTGCCCCCTTCAGAACTGAAAATGGCTTAATATTTATATTTTAACAGGGGATGACTAGGACCCAATGGCCTTCAAAACCTAAAGGATTAAATATCTAAGTGGAATTCCAAGCACCTTGATAGGCAGGTAGGAGAGATGTGGATCACTCCTGGCATCCAGCATCCTTCAAGTCATGGAACCTACTTGAAAAACTGCTCCTGATTGTAACCAAAATCTTATTTTCTTATTCATACAGTTGAATAGAGGTGTAAACCTATCTTCCTCCTGAATCTTGGTTTGCTTAGTTGTAAAAGTATTGTTTGGGGATTAAATTAGAAGCATCACACATTTATGACTCTTCTTATTATTCAATCAATCAACAAGCATTTATTAAAGACATACCATGTGCCATGCACTGTAATAAAGTTCTAGGACAGGGATTCTTAACATTTTGACTGTCTATTGAAGCCTATGAGTCTCTTCTCAGAATAATGTATTTAAAAGCATAAAATAAAATACATAGGATTGCAAAGGAATCCAATTATATTGAAATTGTCATCCCAATATTAAGGGAAAAAAGTTCATATAATCTAGGTTAAAAAAAGTGCCTAGTGATGCAAAGACAAAAGTGCAATAATCCCTGTCCTCAGGGAGCTTTTATTCTAACAGAGAAATATGTATAGAATAAACCCATACAGAATGTGGACACTTCCAGCAAGAATTATGTGTTTCCTTTGACCACATGGTTTTGGGTAGACAGGTAAGATTATGCCAAGAAGCAATAAATTCATCCCTCTCACATGGGGGGGAAGTGTTTCATTGGGGATTTAAATTCAGAAAGTCTAGAACAGGCTTATTCACAAAGGGCAGGGAAAAATATTGAGGCATTAGGGCATTATGGATCTGAAATCAGAGGCAAGAAGATCTCCATTCAAATCCCACCTCAGATCCTTATAGTTGTGAAACCCTGGGCAAATCATTTAGCTTCTCTCTGCCTCAGTTTCCTGTGCATATGTAAAATGAGAGAATTAGATGTAATGACTTCCAAGGTTCCTTCCAGCTCTGAAGCTAGGATCCTATCATCTGATAACCTTTAAGAATTGGACTTGTCCCTTTTGACCCAACAATGCTGTTTCTAGGACTATATTCCAAAGAGATCATACAAATGGTGAAAGGTCCCACATGTACAAAAATATTTATAGCAGCTCTTTTTATGGTGCCCAAGAACTAGAAATCGAGGGGATGCCCATCAATTGGGGAATGGCTGAACAAGTTGTGGTATATGAATGTAATGGAATACTATTGTGCTATAAGAAATGATGAGGAGGCAGACTTCAGAAAAACCTGGAAAGACTTATATGAACTGATGCTGAATGAGGGGAGTAGAACCAGGAGAACATTGTACACAGTTACTGCCACGCTGGACGATAACTAACTTTGCAGCAATACAAGGTTCTAAGGCACTCCAAAAGACTCATGATAGAAAACACTACCCAAGTTCAGAGAAAGAATTATGGCACCTGAATGCCGATTGAAGTATGCTATTTGCTCTTTCCCTTTTTTGCTTTTTTTTTCTTTCTTGTAATTCATTCCATTGGTTTTAATTCTTTGCAACATGACTAATGTGAAAATAAGTTTAATGTGAATGTATATAGATAGAACCTCTGTCAGATTGTATGCCATCTTGAGGAAGGGGTTAAGAAAAAGAGAGAGAGGGGAAGAAAATTTGGAACTCAAAAGTTTGTGGAACTGAATATTGTAAACTAAAAATAAATAAAATTTAAGAAGAGAATTGGACTTGTCTAATGATCTCTACCTAGCCTAAAGTGGAATATGGTGGAAGGACCTTCAGGAAGAAAAAAACAATTGAAAGACTGATCTCTTCTTACTCTCTTCTCCCCGGTCACTGACCTGATCTTTGGGGACCAGATGAAAGGTTGTTCTCAGTGCTGGCCTTCCCTGGGGGCTGGGATAGAGGACTATGTAAGGGAAATCACCATTGATGCTGACAGCCCAACACAGTGCCCTGAACTTTTTTCCCTTCCCTCCCCACTTCTCACTTTGGGTAGCTGGTGTGAAAAAACAGCTTGTTCCCACTTTGAGGCTGATTTTTTAAAAAACCCTTCTAATCCCAGAATAGACAACCCCCGGTTGGTGTTTGTCAGTGTTTCTCAGCCTTTGCTGGGAACTACATTCATTGTTTCTACTTCTTAGATACATGTACCCATTGTTGTTACTGTTTTTTTGTTATAAATTTCCAATGAAAATTGTGAGTTAGGAGTAATGACAATTTGGTGGCAATGAAGGGAACAGGGAGATAACTAACACCTTTATCCCTGTACGAAACAAAGATTTCTGGTACCCAGTGCTGGGAACCTTGTGCCTGGTGACTCTCCCCTTTCCTATGCTTGATCCTCAACACTGACAGGACCAACCTACATTCAGGCACTGTGTCACTCTAATTTATTTCCCATTAGAAAGGGAAGGGAGAAGACTGATTCCATTTACACAAAACCAAAATAATAGTCCCCCCAGCCCTCCAGCCTGCCAGCCCCAAAAGGGAAGTGCCAAGGCTAACAAACAGATGAGTTGACTCAAGGGCAAGAGAGTATATTCAAACATGCCAAAATGACAACGTTTCCCAGGAAGTGTGATAGGTTTTGCACATCCTGTGGTTGGGTTGTATGAAGGACTCAGTTCCATTCCTGGTCTGATGAAGAAGAATTTACAGAAACATCCTGACAAACGGTTCTCATCTCAGACCTAACTTCGTCCGGGGAAAGGGAAGGCAGAGATTCCACTGCTATGAGAACAGGCCCTAAGAAAATGAGATGGCTGTATTCTAGGAAAGTGGGATGGCTGCATTCTAGAAAAGTGGGATGGCTGCATCAGGAGTTGGGAACCTGAGAGTCTTCATTTATCATATCGTTCTCTTGGGCTTTATTTTCCATCATGTCCTTATACCGACGTTTGAAGAAACCAAGCTGTGGGTGGCACAAAAGGAAGTAAAATCAGGAAGGACAAGTCAGGAGGGAACTTAGAAGCATGGGAGAAGGGGGATGGTGGGGCTGGGGAGGAGGAGTCTTACCTTGTACAGTCCAGTGGTGATGAGCGCCAGCAGCAGGAGCCCCCCCACAGTGCTGCCCAAGATGAGGGGGATGGGGTTGTGGATTTCATTCTGTTCCACCACTGTCTCTATCTGATGTGGAAGAGACCCAAGCAATCAATCAACATTTATTAAATGCCTGTTACATGCCAGACACTATGCTAAGCAAGTCCTTTCCATTTGAAAGGATCAGATTTTGTTGATAAATCTCACTATTATCTTAGTTAATAATTATAGCTAGCATTTATATAATGCTTTACAAAACTATCTCATTTGAGCTTACAACAAGCCAGAGAGGTAAGGGCTTATTGTTAACCCCATTTTACAGGTGAGGACACTAATACAATAACTAAGGTTGAATGTCTTGTCTGAACTCAGGTCTCCCTAACTCTAGGTCCAGTACACTACCTGAGTCCCCAACCATTTTTCTTCTGGGACTCCAGGGACCTGCCCCTATATAAAAGCATCTGAAGACCTATGGAGCAATTCACTTTTAATTGTGTGCTCTCAACCTTAACCCAGAAAGTCCACTAAATACCAACTTGTATTACACCAAGAAAATGGCCATACTGACTCTATGGTCAATTACCTGGGTTCTCAAAAAGGAATCTTGTCCTGGAAGCTGGGAATACTTTAATTCATCAAAATTTATTTTAGCTGAACTCACAAACAACAGCTTCTTCTGCAGAGTCTGCCAAAGAAAGAAAAGAAGGCTGAAATAGCTGGTTCTGGGGAAGTGACAGTGCACTGAAAATAGGAGTGGGGAATAGCAGCATCTGAAAATGAAGACCACAAGCTGATTTGGACATAGGACCCTTGGGAGGAAGCCAAGGGCTATGAGAAGAGCACAGACACCAGGTTAGGGGTACTTAACCTTTTTTTGTGTGTGTCATGGACTCCTTTGTCAGTCTGGTGAAACCCATGAACCACTTCTTAGAATGATGTTTTTAAATGCATAAAATACATAAGATTACAAAGGAAACATTATATTGGAATGTAGTTACCAAAATATTAAAAAATCCATTAAAGAACAAGTTTATGGACCCCAGGTTAAGAACCCCTAGAAGATGGCGAACCTCTCCTCTGATGATTGCTACCTGTGTGACCTCCCAGGTCTCAGTTATCTCATCTGTAAAATAAGGGCATTGGCCTCAGACATCCTTTGTTGTCTGTCCCATTTCTAAAGCCATACTTCTACATCCTCCCCATCTGCCCCCACATACCTGGCTGACCCAGCCAAAGCTGAAATTGCCTTTAATGATGAAGTTGATTTCCTCCTGGATTTTGAAGGTGGGGATATCACAGCCAATTCTCCAGCAGACAGCAATGGAGCAGTTCTGGGGAGGAGAGAAAACTAGTTACTGAAGGAGTCAGGTTTACGGTTCAGGGCTCAAAATAACATTGACCTCCATTTAGTTGGAGGTGAGAGAGTAGGGACAGTATGAGACAGAGGTATCTCTGAGGTAAAATAACAACCACTGAACGTAACATTGAACTTTTGTGTTCTGTTCATAAATTGGGGACAATTCTGGAGTCCATCCTCACCAGCACTGGGCTCTTTTGGATGTGGGTCAGGAAGTCAGAGTGACTGGGTTCTTTTCTCTCTATGGCACATTGGATTGATAAATCCTAGGGAGAGGAATCAGACAAAGAGACAAGGTCTGTAGTGTGAAATAGGAGGCGGAAGATTTGTTGGAAAAACAGGGGAGCTATGGTGCAGTTCAAAGAAGGGACATAGGAGAGTTAACTCTTGCACTTGATCCAAGATTACCTGGGGGTAAGTGACTTCAGTCAGGTTCCACACAGACTCTTTGTTCAATTCCGCAGGGACCCAGAAATCTATGTGAACAGGTAGAGCCCTCTGTCCCAGGTTATTTATCTGAAGAAAGGATGCAAAATAATGTTTCAAATCCTGCCCTCTCCTTGGCTCTCCCTCACCTTACCCTAGATTCTATTTCCATTCCCAAGCCATACATCTCACACCCAAGTGAAAACAAACCCATTGAAATTGACTCTGTGGCAATTTCAGTGAGGGGGGGGCAGTGTGGGCCATGGTGGCCTATAAGACAGACCTACCACTGATAAGTTTAGGTTGAAAGATGGTAAGTAGCCCATGCTCCAGAGGGACTTGACCCCATTATAGAAGGCTGGGACACAAGGATGAGGGATGCTACCCTGAGAGTGGGAGCAGGGGGTAATTTTTCTCTGTGTCTCTGGAGGATTATGAGGCAAGTAAGAACCCCCCCATGTCTGTGCCATAGGGTAAAGCCCCATTTTTTCCATTCTAATTTTGGCTTCTTAGTCACTATGTCTTTCCCAGAACCCCAGGGATTTTGGCCCCTCCTCCCTCACTCGGTATCTGTGTTCAGTCAGGTTAATTTGCTTCTCTTCTGAAACTGAGAAGTTGAGATATTTGGTGGAGTCTTCAATGCTGGGGGAAAAAGGGAAAGTGTTATGTAATAAAGCAACACCACAGAGAACCCTTGAATAAGCTTCAAGCTGAACAAACAGGGTCAGTTCTGAGATTAGTTAGGCAGCATATACACAGAATTTGCAAAGTTCACAAGGTCCTTAGAGATCAGCTAGTCTAGAGGAAGTGACTTGGCCAAAGATACACAACTGTGATGCTGGGATGAATGGGGCCCTGTTGTGAACTGGGACAAAGAGACAATTGCTCAAGTAAAACAATGGAAAGAGTAGTTTTTTGAGAAAAGGAATTCTATTGTGGCTTTGGAGTTTGGAGTGTTTTAGATGCTCTAATCACCTGCACACCTGGGAAACCACTGCCTAAGGAAATGAACTAAGGTGTACTAGGGTATAGCAGGTACAAAAGGGCATGTGTAGGGCAGCTAGCTGGTGCAGGGGATAACCCTAACTCGAAATGCTTGCTGCTGCACTGGGACTTCAGTCAGGAAGATCTGAGTTCAAATTCAGCCTTAGACACTAACTGTGTGACCCTGGGCAAGTCACTTAATCCCTATTTGCCTCAGTTCCTCATCTGTAAAATGGGAGCATACTGGAGAAAGAACTACTCCAGTGTCTTTGCCAAGGAAAGTCCATGGACAATGTCCATGGGGTCATGTAGAGTCAGATATCACTGAACAACTAGACAACAATATATTGTGTGTGTGTTCATCCTTCGTTGCTGAAGACGACCATGCCATCAGAGAAAAAATGACGTGACTTGCACTTGACTTCATTTTGAGTGAGGGAGGGCTGTGCAGGTCACCAGCCTCACTTCTCCTCCAGAGCTATCTGAATCCAGTGACCAGATGTTCATCAGGATGACTGGAGATGACCCAGGATGAGGCAATTGGGGTTAAGTGACTTGCCCAAAGTCACATAGCTAGTAAGTGTCAAGTGTCAGAGGTGAGATTTGAATTCAGGTCCTCCTGACTCCTGCACTGGTGCTCTATCCACTTCACCACCTAGCTGCCCCAGACAACAATATATTAGGTTTAGCAGAAAGTACCACATTGGGAATCAGGTGACTTGCACTCTAATCCAGATGACAATTAACTTGCTATGTGGTCTTGGCCAAGTTCATTTCTCTTCTTAGGTTCTCAGTTTCCTACTCTGTAAGAGGAAGGAGTTGAACTATACCTTCTTTAATGTAACTTCCAGTCAGTTCTAGGATCCCAAGAGGCCATGACAAAAACACACACACACGCATACATGTGTATGTATATTTATAATCTATATATCTATACACATACATAAATTAATATGTATATACATATATAATATATATTTAGTTAACAACAATTGACTTTTTAAACTTCAATAATAATTAACATTTTATATAGTGTTTACTCTGTGACAGATACTATGCTAAGTGCTTTACAAATATTGTCTCATTTGATTCTCACAACAAGCCTAGGAAGTAAGTGCTATTATGACCCCTTATTTTACAATTTAGGAAACTGAAGCAGGCTGATGAAGTGACTTGCCCAGGGTCACACAACTAGTAAGTGTCTGTAAGTAAGGGTGGATTTGAACTCAGGCCTTCCTGATTCCAGATTAGTCATTTTTACTTCCGGTGCACTGTCTTATTTGAAACTCTCAAGCATCCTGCAAGATGGATATTAAACTCAGAAAGACTAGGGGCATGCTCAGAATTTCTTAGCTGCTAAGGGTCAGGGTTGGGATGTGAACTTGGGTTTTCCTGACTCTGAGTCCAGCCATCTGTGTCCTGTGCCACACAAGGCCACTTAACTTAGAAAAATCCTAGTTTAGACTAACAACTCAAACCATAAGATACTCCCTCTTCTGATGTCAAAATCTCTTCCTCTGGAAAATTCCAAATATCTTGGCCTTCGTGGTCTGGGTTTGGGCCTTGCCCCATTGCTCTGGTACTGGGGGTGATGCTGGCAAGGGCACTGATGATGATGTATATGTCTCTGGGGAGGGTGGGGAGGATAGAGGCAAGTAGAAAGGAAGTATGTGTTCCCTTCTGCCCAGTAAGAGACAAAATTGCAGATTAAATTTGAAAATATTTCTAGCATTCCCTCTCTCTGCTAAGAACACTGGATGTGGAATCAGGTGTCCTAGGTTCTAACTCTTATTCTACTGTTTCCTACGCATTTAACCTTGGGTTACATCACTTAACCTTGGTGGGTCTCAGTTTACTCATCTGTAAAATGAGCAAATTTTGATTTCTCTTAGGATTTCTCTTTTTATACATTTTATTTTTCTCAATTACATGTAAACATGTAATTCTTAAACATTTGTTTAAAAAGTTTAACGTTTGTTTTTTTTTAAAAAATTGAATTCCATACTCTCTCCCTCCCTTCTCCCTCTCTTCCTTCCTTGAAAAGTAAGCAATTTGATATAAATTATATACGGGTAGTTGTGCAAAAACATTTCCATACTAGCCATGTGGCATAAGAAAATGAAGACCCCCTCAAAAACACCCAAGAGTTACTAAAAAAGATTTTAGAAAGCATGCTTCAAACTGCATTCAGACTCGACCACTTCTTTCTCTGCAGATGGATAGCATTTTTCAGTTTTTCAGAAGAGTAGATGATTTGTAAAGCCCCTGACCCCATGCCCTTGCTCACTCCCTGCAGTTAATCACCCTTCCTGGAGCTACTCACACCTTTGCTCCCCAGCCTTACATCTAGCACTGCTTTCCTTCTGCAAACTCGAACCACTGGCCACATCCTCCTCTGGTTTACCTCTCACCTCAAACAAAAGAGCCTTTAGAAAAGGTCAGTTGTTATGAAATGCTACATTCACATTTCAGAGACCCCTTGGGAGCATAGCAAGCTTGTCCAAAGTGCATGATAGGATGATGAACTCAATTTGACTTCAGGATTGTGCTCTGCATGCTCACTGCCAATGTCCTATGGCCAAAGGAAATGACCTGTTACAGTGCCCATCACTTTCAACAATGTGTATGGAAGTGGTGGACAGCTGACCTTGTAGTCAGAAAGACCTGAATTTCACCCTTGATGAATCACTCAATCTCAGGGCCTCAGGAGATTTCCTTTTAGATTATCAGTTTCAGAATAGATGCTGGTCTGCATTAGGAGAAGGAATTTCTTATACTGAAAAGATAACAAGTATAGTCCAAAAAACCCTCCAAACCAACCAAAAAAGCCAAAAGGTTTCTTATTTTGTTAGGGACTATATGTCTCAGCACATATAGGTGATGAGTAGGTGCTTACTAAATGTTTCCTGAGTGAGTTTTCATGTACTTTGGTCTCATCTGCTCACAGGGGCTAGGGATCCAAAGACAAACATGAAATATATGTAAAAGACATTGTGGTGGTTTTCCCTTTCCTTCCCAACTCATTTTTACAGAGGAGGAAACTGAGGCAAACAGGGTTAACTGACTTGCCCAGGGTCACACAGCTTGTAAGTGTCTGAGGCCAGATTTGAACTCAGGAAGAGAAATCTTTTTGACTCCAGGCCAGCATACTATTTACTGGGCAACCTAGGGGCCTTGATATTTTAAGATGAAGGAAAATAACAAATCACATTAACATAAAACTGCAGTCCACAAGGATCCAAAGAGAAACATGAAATACTCCCTGTCCTCAAGGACACAATGCAGGTGTTCAACAAAGTTTCGTTGACTTTATTTGATTTGTTGTCATCATTCCTTTGCTCAACAACTTTCCATGGCTCCCTATTAACTAACATCTTTTTTAAAAGTCTTCTTTCTGACTTCCAAAATCCCTAGCAGGCCCTAGCAGCTATGTGGTGCAGCATAACGAGGGCTAGGCAAGCAGTCAGGAAGCATGTGGTGCAGTATAGCGAGTGCTAGGCAAGCAGTCAGGAAGACCTGAGTTTAAACACAGTCTTGATCCTTAACAGCTGTGTGACCTTGGGCAAAACAGTTAATCTCAATTTCCTCATCTGTAAAATGGAGGTGATAAGAGCACCCACTTCCCATGGTTGTGGTAAGGATCAGATAATACTTAAAATGTACCTAGCACTATATAAATGTTCACCTGCCTCACCCCTTAACTTTTACTACTCTTAAAACTCTTTATTCAGAGCCCCTCAGTTCCAACCCAACTGGTCTCTTCACTGCCCTCTGTAAACACCATGTTTTCTTTTTCTTCGATGTGTCCATTGTTCAAGACCCAGGTCAAGTCTCATCTTTTCTGTAAAATCACTCTGTGAGGTCATCCAAGATATAGACTGACTTGTTCCTTCCTAGAACTTTTAGAGAATGGGAATTAAGGCATTAACACTTGATTATCTTGTCTTTTTCTGTTTCTTGGTCATAAGTTTTATTTCCACCACAAGTTTGTGAAAGTAATGAAAGTAGGGGCAGGGATTATGTCTTTTCCTTGTGTTGTTAGTCTGAATAGAAATGAGTCAAACCAATTCTGGAAAGAGGCCTGGATTTGGAACCACCAGAGCCTGGGTTTGAGTCCTGGTTTTACCACTTATGTGTGTGACTCTTTCTCTGAGGTTCAATGTCCTTATTTATTAAATGGGAATAATGACACATGCTACTTCCCTCACACAACCACTGGGAAAATGCAGTGAGATGATGTGTTTTGTATAACTTTAGTTCTATCATCTTTATATGAAAGTGCTTCACATAGAAGGAAATCTATCAATGTGAGAGGCAGTGCTATTTCTGGCACTCAGCTTGTCATGATTAGCATGATATCTTAATTTTTTTAAAAGTCATGTCTGACTCTTCATGACTCCATTTTGGACTTTTCTTGGCAAAGACATTGTAGTGGTTTGAAATTTCTTTCCCAGTTTATTTTACAGAGGAGGGAACTGAGGCAAACAATGTTAACACAGCTAGTAAGTTGTCTGAGGCCAGATGTGAAATCGGGAAGATGAACATTTTCGACTCCAGGCCCAGCATACTATCTACTGGGCATCCTCGGGGCCTCGGTATTCTAATATGACGGACAGTACCAAAATCACGTTAACATAAAAGTTCTGCTCTTAGAGGTGTTATGAAGGAGGCCCCTGGGGATGACTGAGTATTACAGAACAGAGCATGGTACCTGTTGATCACTGTGTAGATGGCATATTTCACTGGTAGTTTCAGCTGGAAGATGTTTTTACTGGTCATAGGTGTGTTATTCTCACTGGAAAAAAAGAGAAAGGAAATCATTTGGGAAGGGACCCCAGAGGAGAAGACTTTCATGTTCTGGGTAGGATAAGCTAACCTCAAGTCAAGTTAAGAAATGTTTATCAAGTTCCTCTGCATGCCAGGCACTGTACTGAGCTCAGGGGATACAAAGAAAGGCAAAAGCAATCCTTACCTTCATGGAACTGATAATCTAAGGGGGGAGAAGACACAAAACAGCTATGGACAAACAAGATATGCACAGCATCACTTGGAGATAAGGCCCTAGAATTAAGGGGTACCAGGAAAGGCTTTTTACTATGCTAAATACTATATGTCTCAGCACATAGCATATAGTAGGAGTTTAGTAAATGTTTCCTGAATGAATGAGCAAGTTTTCATGTACTTTGGTCTCACCTGCTCACAGTGGCTTTGATGAGGATCTGGTCTCCAAAGTTGGCTGTAGGAGACACATGAAATGCCATTAGGAAAGTAACCTGAAACAGAAGGTAGAAAGTCATGGGATGAATGAAATAAGAAAGAGTAGCGAGAGGACAAGCTGGCACATGAAGATGCTGACCTTGGCTCCCATACGGAAGATTGGGTGGTTGATGCTACAGCTGCTGTTTCCCAAACTCAACTCTGAGGCTGCTGCTGAGTCACAAGTTAGACGTGGGACATACATCTGATACCTGGAGGTCTAGATAGGGGAAGGAGAGGTATAAGAAATCTAACCCATCAGTTGAGAATAAAGCAAAGATATAAGGAGGGTCTGCGAGGACTCCAGCTATTAAAGAAACATACAGCCTTCAAGTTGGAAGGGACTTTTAGAGGTTATTGAGTTTAGCCTACTACTCCATGAAAGGAACCCCTTCCAGGGGCTGCTAGGTAGTGCAGTGGAGAGAGCACAGGCCCTGGAGTCAGGAAGTCCTAGTTCAAACCAACCTCAGACACTGATTGTGTGACCCTGGGCAAGTCATTTAGCCTCTGTTTTTTCACCTATAAAATGGGAATCAAGTTTTCAGGGTTAGGGAGATTAAATGAGAAATTTATGTGAAAGGGTTTAGCACACTCAATGCTATATAAATGTTCATTCCCCGCTTCACTCCTTCCCTTCCCTAGGGTGCCTCTTGAATGTTCCCAAGTGAGGGGAGACCTCACTACCTCACAAGTGTGGTTTGTTTGTGTTTTTTCTAGGAAGTTCTTTCTTTTCTTGGGTCAAGAGCTGTCTTCTGTTTCTACTCATTGGTGCCAGTTCTGCTCTTTGGAGCATCACAGAGCCAGTGTAATTTCCCTTCCCCATCTCACCCCTGCCCTCCACATACACACTTGAAGATAACTAGCATGTTTTTCCATAATCTCTTTTTCACATTGTCTTGAGTTTCTTCTACTTTCTTATATGGCATTAAATTAATGTACCGTGGGGAGTAGAAATAAGTAAGAAAGTCTTAGATTTTGGGGTCACTTACCTATTGTTTCTAAATTCTTCATTCTCCTGGTTGTCATTCTCTAGAGGCAATGATTTTTCACTGTCACTCTTAAACTGTGACATCCAGAATTGAATTCAATATTCTAGGTAGGGTCTAATAGGCCCAGAGGAACATAGAACTATTATTTTTCTCTTTTTGGACTCTGTGTTTGCATCAGGAGCAGCTAGGTGGCACAAGGGATAGAGCGCTGGCCCTGGTGTCCAGGGGAACTGAGTTCAAATCAGGATTCGGATACTTACTAGCTATGTGACTCTGGGCAAGTCCCTTAACCCTGTTTGCCCCAGTTTCTTCATCTGCAAAATGAACTAGAGAAGGAAATGGCAAACCACTCTAGTATCTTTGCCAAGAACACTACAAATGAAGTCCCAGAAAGTCAGATGCAATTGAAAAGACTGAACCAGCACCACTACCACATTTGCATCAAATAGCTGAGCCTAAGATTGTATGGAGAGAAACCACAGCTTAGTGGACAGAGTCTTAGAGCTAGAGTAGGAAAAACTGCCTCTGACACTCAACTAGTTAACTTTGTGACCATGGGCAAATCACTTAACCTAATATACAGGGTTGCTAAAAGGCTCAAATGAGATTATGCAAACTTAATGCACCATGTAAATGCCAAATATTGTTATTCTCTCTTTTGTAGCAGTTTTACACAGATTGTACAGCAGGACCAATAGAATGAATGACTTCAATGTTTTCCATAATGGGATCTTGGTAGTTCCATATCCCTGTTAATAATGTATATGAGGAAGTGCTTGCTATTTTTTCTAGATTATTTATTTTTTCCAAATTTATTAATTTGTTTGTATTCAGTTTTCAACATTCACTTCCATAAATTTTAAATCTTCTTCCTCTCCTTCTCCACTCCCTCCCCAAGATGGCAGGCAATCTTATATAGGCTCTACACATACATTCCTATTGAAACATTTACACATCAGTTTCATTGCACAGAAGAATTAGAACGAATGGGAGAAACCATGAGCAAAACAAAAGAAAAAATAATGAAACACAACAAAAAGGAAAATAGTCTGCTTCATTCTGTGTTCCAATTGTACAGTTCTTTCTCTGGATGTAGATGGCATTTTGCATCATGTCCTTTGAAAATATTTTAGGTGCTTGCATTGCTGATAAGGACCAAGTCTATCAAAATGAGTCCTCACACACTGTGGTTGTTACTGTGTATAATATTCTCCTGGTTCTGCTTACTTCACTCAGCATCGGTTCATATAAATTTTTCTAGGTTTTCCCAAAGTCTAGTTGCTCATCATTTCATATAGCACAGTAGCATTCTATTACATTTATATACTACTGCTTGTTCAGCCATTCTCCAATTAATGGACATCCCCTCAATTTCCAATTCTTGGCCACCAAAAAAGAGCTGCTATAAATATTTTTGTACATGCAAGTGCTTTTCCTATCTTTATGATCTCTTAGGTATAGAGCTTTAGAAGTGATATTACTGGATCAAAGGGTATATACTGTGTTTGCTATTTTGCTGCTGTTCAATTGTTTTTAGTTGTGTCTAACTCTTCATGACTTCATTTGGGGTTTTCTTGGCAAAGATACTGGAGTGGTTTGCCATTTTCTTCTCCAGTTCATTTTTTACAGATGAGGAAACTGAGTCAAACAGGGTTTAAAATGCCCCCCTCCAGGGTCACACAGCTAGTAAGTGTCTGAGGTCAGATTTGAACTCAGAAAGATGCGTCTTCCTGACTCCAGACCCAGCATTCTATTCACTACGTCACCTAACTGCTATGTAGGATTCATGTAATTGTGGTCACTAATTTTCTCTCATTAATGTAAATGAATTGTTATTGCTTACCATAAAATGTGTGTGTGTGTGTGTGTGTGTGTGTGTGTGTGTGTCTAAATAAATTGAGACCTTTTCCTCCTTAAGGTCAGAATCCTTGTGAAGTCTCTCTACTCTTCCCCTCTATCTAGGTAAGCAATCATATATAGAGTTTGAAGGGCAACTTCTAACTATAAAGCAAGAATTCTTAACCAGGGGTATATGGATGCCTGAAAAGAACATGGTCCTAGGGGATAGATTTCAGGGAATCCATGCACTTACATAGGAAAACAAATTACATCTTTCCTGTCACTAACTGAGATTTAGCATTTTTTCCAATTATTTTAAAACATTATTCTGAACAAGCATTCATAAAATTCACTGGACTGTTAAAAGGGTCCATAACACACAGGAAAAGGCTAAGAAATCCCATTTTAGAGCAGTGACTCTGGAGTAAGCTCCAAGGCCATTTCTCTTGATTTTGGTCTAGTGTGTTAGAGACAACAGAATTTTAAAAAGCCTCCTTTGGATGCTTTGACGATCTTCCCCTTCCTTGAGCAATTTCATCATTTTGCCTTAAATCCTTAAACTTGGGAAAATCTGTCTCCAAAATTGTGATAATGTTCATTCACTTTATCTGAAAATATATGCTTCGTTCTGGTTTGTCAGCTCTCTGCCATAAGATAGTAAGAATGATTCCTTGTCAGTTTTTGGGGGGCATGATTTGTCATTGGGTTGATCATGGTTCGTAGAATTTTCATAGTTGTTTTTCCTTTGGGGTGTTGTCACTTTATACCTTTCTCCCTAGGTCAGCTCATTTCACACTGCCATAGTTTTTTATAAGTCCTCCCATGTTTCTCTTAATCTGCCTCAGTGAATAATATTTCATTAGAAATTCACGGCTCAGAGAGAGTGTAAGTAGCAACTATTTCTGTTTTGGGCAGAAACTGAGGATCTTTGCTTCCCAGACTGATTTTTTTGCAAAGGTAAACTAGGTCATCTTTTGCCTCAGTTCTTACCTAGCCTTTAACTACTAATGAATGTTGCCTCAGACAAACTAAGTACTGGAAAGGATTTGAGCTTAAGAAAACCAAGGTCTCCCTTGCTTCCAGGGCCATCTCCAGTTGTCCTGACCAGTTGTGGCTGCTTCACTTAAATTCAACTCACTTAAAGTCAAGACATCTCCCTCCTGATGTCATTGCTCCTCTTTGAGAAGGAACAATGAACAAATGGGTATCCTTTTTGAATGCTCTAGATTTCATAGTTAAAAGACTAAAAATTCTAAGAAGAGATAGGAAGTATGATTCCTCTAGTTCCATCTCCACCATTCAATTCAGCCAATCACTGTCCTATAATCCCTTGAAAATTCAAAAAAATCTAAGCATCTTTACTGAGCTCAGAAATGAGGGTGGGGAATAGGAGGTGGAAGAGGGCACTGAGTCACAACTCTCTCTCCTTCCAGTTATCTCTGGAGCTGCCACTGTCCCCTCTTTTTCCTCTCCTCTAATGCCCAGCTGATTTGAGAAAGCCTCTGAGTTGTCCACAGACTCATCTCTGGTGTTGCAACCTTCCTGGAACTCCTAGTGTTTACCATCTACCCTTTCTCAAGAAGGAAAAAAAAAATTATTGAATCATGGTCTTTTGACTCAGAAGCAAATGTAGGTTAAGATTTAGCAAATCATACTATAAGAAGGTGAATTGACAAAGGAAGCCCATTAGTTGGGGAATGGCCAAACAAACTGTGGTATAGGATTGTAATGGAATATTATTGTGATATAACAGATGGTAAGTAAGATGATTTCAGAAAAACCTGGAAAGACTTACATGAACTGATGCAAAGTGAAGTGAATAGAACCAGGACAATGTTGTACACAGTAACAGCATTATTGTTCAATGAAGAATTGTGAATGACTTAGCTATTCTCAGTACTACAATGATCCGAGATAATATCAAAGGTCTAATGATGAAGCATACTATCCACCTCCAGAGAAATAACTGATATTGACTGAACACAGACTGAAGCAAGCTGTTTTTCACTTTCTTTCTCTTTTTATTTTATTTGAGTCTTCTTGTACAAAATGACTAACATGAAAATGTTTTACATAATTACAAAAAAAAAAAGGAGTCAGAGTTTCCAAAGGGAAAAAAAGAAGTTAGACTGAAATTTCTTCATGTTCTTTTACTTCGCCCACTGGCCAAGCTGAGACCACAAGCCTTGTCAGTAGTAAAGACTCAACTCAAAACATAGGCCTGAGAATCATCTCAACTTGTCCTTTTCTATCCTGAAACCTCTACTGCCTACAAGGAATACCCTTTGAGACTCCTCTTGGATTTGTTAATTTTGTGGATGTGTCCAGTTTCTGCCTCCCATGGATGTGGTAGTTTATTACAAATCATTCATTTAGGGGGCAATTGTCACTCAAAATAGGAAGTAATGTGAAGAGGGAGACCTAATTCATTCTCCTCTACAAATATTCTCTCTGAAGCCCAAGAATAGTATGTGAGAAATAGCATGGTGTAGTGCAGTAGTACACTAGACTTGGAGTTAGGAAGACTCAGGTTGAATCCTACAGAAGATGCTTACTAGCTGTGTGATCCTGGGCAAGTCTCTTAACCCCTTGTGCCTCAGTTTTGTATGGATAAAATAAGGGAGTTGGGCTCGATGGCTTCAAAGATCTCTTCTGGTTCTAAATGTATGATTCTAGGAACCTTGACATCTCTTTTTGAGAAGAGAAGGGGGGGGGAACAGCACATTAAAATGATATTTGATCAACAAAGAAGCACTGTCCCATAATCAGATATTTTCTCCACAAACCTGACAAATTAGGTCTTCCCCATTCTGTATTTGTGCAGCTGAACTTTGGAGTTTACATTTGTCTTTATTTCTACTCTGAATATGATCCTTCATTCTATTCTCTACATGTCTTCTATATAACTATTATTTATGTGTTGTTTTTGCCATTAGAAGGTAGGTTCTATGAAAGCATTGAACATATACCTTTCTCTGTATCCTCAGTGCTTAACTTGGTACCTGGAATATAGCAAGTACTCAACAAATGTTGTTCTGTTGCTTTTCATCTTTTCACACCTCATTCGTTAAGGAGCTAGTTTACCTGGGCCACTGACACTCGACGGTAGGCCAGTCCTTCGGGATATGTAAAGGTGACCATGGTACTGTAAGAGTCCTCACCCTCGTTCTTCACTGTCACTTCAATTTCAAGATTGAGGAAGTGCCCCACCAGCAAGGTGTGAATTCTGAAGAGGAAATTCAAATTTCCATTTGAAAGTGTAGCTGGGTTTGGCCATGGAAGGGTGGGAGACCGTTGGGACATATAACTGGTTACATGGGTTCTAGGCAAAGAGTCAGGCTGTCAGAGAACACTAAAGGTCAAAGTACAGAGGTGGGAGACAAATGTCCTGGATTTTGTGAGGGATGTGTAGGGATTAGAGAGAGGATAAAAGCAAATTATCTCACCTGGAGAAACTGAAAGTGACACTAAGGTCATCTTTACAGATGTGGTCATCACCACAATTCTTTTCAAAAGGGAGCTGTGAAAGAGAAGAAAGTAGGATTTCATTCTGGAGCTTCTTTCTTTCTACTTTCTGAAGTCCCATCACCCTCTCATCATCAAAGTATCAAAAGACTGGGACGTACAGCTCCCGTGAAGTGGTTCTGAGAGCCCATAGCTAGAACAGGTTGGAGGTTTCCAGAAGAAGGGATGGGCTGTCCCTCCAGAGTGAAGTTGAGGCGTAGAATGATGGGAGTCACGGACTCTTCCACGCATTCCTGTAGGAATCAATCAATCAATGAATTGATTGAAAAGCTTTTACTAGGCACCTACTATGTGCAAGTCACTGCACGAGTGACTGGGAATGCAAAGATAAAAGAGAACCAGGTAGTTTGGCCCTGAATTCTCCAATCTTCCAGTCCACCCGCACCATCTTCTCAGAATACAGGCTTCCCATCAGTTTATTCTCTTCTTGCTCAAACATTCTACTTGTTCTTGGTGATTGCCTTTACAAGCATCATCCCCTTCTCAGAAGCCCACACAATCATCCCCATGCTCACTGGTAACAGTAGTGTCACAGTCTCACAGTGTTCCCCTAATCCCAGGATTTTAACTCGCTTTATTATTCGACTTTTCGTCTCATCAAAGACAGCACGAGGATTCAGGCGTCCAGGATCCAGGGCCAGGTCGTAAGTCACAGAACTTTGCATATCATCTAGAGGTGAAACAAGGGAAGAAAGAGGACAGAGAGAAATTGGAATTGCTCCATTCGTTTTAGAGGAGATGAAAATTCTTGGGTCAGATGTGGACCCTCAGTAATGGGATGATGGATTCTATGGCAGAGACTAAATGGGGGATGTCTAGGTCTGATGGTAAGGTACTCACTTAGCCTGTCTCGAATACTTTTGGAGATAAGAAGGCAGATAGTGGCACTCCCTGCTTCCCTGTTGGTGGCTTCCTGTTCCTGGCACTCAAACACAGACCTTGCCAATTCCATTGGCCTAAACTGGATGGACGCACTAACTTTCAGCACTGGCTGCGTCCTGTAGAGCATGAAACAGAGTCTAAGAACAACATACTTATACTCTTAGAGTAGGATGGGTTATAAAGTGGCAGTTATGTGGACTTGAGGAAAACAATAGGAAGAATGGCTATCCTCACCTGAGTAGCAGTACCTGTCCTTTGGCTCCCACTGCTACATCCACAAGTCCATCTTGGGTGATATCTTGTCCTCCACTCAGTGACTGCCCAAAATACTGGAGTGTGGGGGAAAGGTGGGAGACACTGATTCTCTGGGAAGAAATTGAAAGTAGAATCAGAGATCCTAGGGTTAACTACATAGAGATGTTGGGAGGCAGGTCATAAAACAGGGGAAGGGACAGGCTATTCAAGGATGACTGTAGGAAATCCTCAATCCAATGAAGGAAGGGGGCTGCTATAAAGAAAAAAATGGATATGTTAAGAATAACTGCTGGGGATAAGGAAAAAACAATCAGTAAGAGACAAGGAGGGAAGGAACATTTTCATGTGTTCATTTATCAAGCATTATAAATATCAAGCCAGTATTAAGTATACTTTTGTATACTTAAGACAGTTCTAGGTGCTGTGCAAAGTATAAATAAAGTAAATCCTTGCTGGCAATACCTTTGGTTTAATAGTAGAGGAAGAAAATGCATGATTGCAAAGTAAAGAAATTGTTGTTCAACTGTTTCAGTCATGTCTGACTGTGACCTCATCTGAGGTTTTCTTGGCAAAGGTATTATAGTGGTTTGCTATTTCTTTCTCCAGCTCATTTTACAGATAAGGAAACTGTGGTAAAGAGGGTTAAGTGACTTGCCCAGGGTCACACAGTTGGTAAGTATCAGAGGTAGAATTTGAGTTCAAGTCTTCCTGATACTGCACCAACCAGCTGCCCAGCAAAAGCAATGAAATAAATCCTAAAAAATGCACAGGGAAATCTGTCCACTAGCTTTCCACATGAACAAATGGGGACCCCCTCTCCAGCCTTCATCAATAAATAATAATATATTATAAAAAGTCTGATCATGATGGGAAAGATCCATGTGAGTTAGAATGAGACAGAACAAACTGTGAATGGAGGAAGCTCAACTTTAAGCTGGGTCTTGGTGAGTAGAGTGCAGGATTGGTACAGACAGAGAGCATAAGACAGGCCATGTTAGATTGGGAGGTAAGATGTGTATAATGAGCAAAGGCAGCAGGGTAGAGGAGAACTTTGTGTTGTGGGATTGGGACAAAAAGATTAAATCTGACCTGAG
This sequence comes from Potorous gilbertii, assembly GCA_028658325.1. Classification (NCBI taxonomy): domain Eukaryota; kingdom Metazoa; phylum Chordata; class Mammalia; order Diprotodontia; family Potoroidae; genus Potorous; species Potorous gilbertii. The sequence continues at coordinate 103,483 of JAQQSK010002088.1, read as the reverse complement.
AAGGGAATGTATTGGAGTTTTCTGGGTATTATAATGAATAGGGATAGATTTACAGCCTGACTCAAGTTTGAAGCCTTGCCACTTACTAGCTGTGCGATCCTGGACAATTCACTTAACCTCTCTCAATCTCAGGTTCCTCATCTCAAAATGGAGAGTTGACTTTAGCATTGACTTTACAAGGTTGTTGCGAGGATCTAATGAGATAACATCCTTAAAATGATTTGCAACCTTCAAGAGCTATATATAAATACTATGATGAGGGCAGTTATGGTGTTGGGGAATAGGGACATTCTGAGATGCAATGTGCTAATATTCTCTTCTGCCAGCCACCAATGAACCATTGATATGTTTTTGATTTATCATTTATTTTTAATATTCATTTACATTTTTTGAGTTTTAAATTCTCTCTCCTACCCACCCTCTACCACCCATTTAGAAGGTAAGAAATGTTGTATCAATTATATCTGTACAATCCTGAAAAGCATATTTCCATATTTCTATGTTGCAAAAAACAAAGAAAAGCAAGTGAAAAAAAGTAATTTTTGTTGAATTATGATCTGAAAAGGATGTATTTAATATTTCTACATTTGGTTGTGAGGGTATTATGCCCTAATATAAGGTCAATTTTTGTGAACCTGTCATGGACAACCGAGAATAAGAGGTATATTCTTTTATATTGCTATTCAGTTTTCCCTGGACATCTATCATTATCTAATTTTTCAAAATTCTATTTATCTCCTTAACTTCTTTCTTATTTATTTTATGGTTAGACTTACCTAGTTCTGACAGGGGAAACTTAAGGTCCATCACTAATATAGCTTTACTGTCTATTTCCTTTTGTAATTCATTTAATTTTTTTTTTAAGGATTTGGATGTATAGTTAGTATTGATATTACTTCATTGTCTATCGTACCTTTCAGCAAAATGTAATTTTACTGCTTGTCTCATTTAATTAGGTTTATTTTTGCTTTTGTTTTGCCTGAGATCATGATTGCTTCCTCTGTTTTTTTCACTTCAGCTGAAGCATATTAAATTCTGCTCCAGCTCCTTATTTTTACTCTACATTATCTCTCTGTTTTAAGTGTATTTCTTATAAACACTATATTGTGGGTTCTGGTTTCTAATCCATTTGGCTATCCATATTCGTTTTATGGGTGAGTTCATCTCATTCACATTTACAGTTATGATTACTGTATATTTTCTTGCATCCTATTTTTTCCCCTTTATCCTTTTCTCTTTTTACCCTGTCACTCCTCAAAAGTCTGTTTTTCCTTCTTAATCCATCTTCCCTTTTATTAACCCTGTCCCCTCTCTCCTCCTCTTCCCCTGTCCAACCGAGTGTATAAGTTATTTCCTCTTTGAGCCAGTTCCAGTGAAAATGCAGTTCAAGTGTTGCCCCCCATTTTCCCCTTGATGTAAAAGCTCTTCCTTGCCCTTCTTTTTCACATGAGATAATTTTTTTCTTTCTTCCTCTCCCTTCTCCCTTTTTTCTCAATGCAACCCTCTTTCTCAGACCTTAGTGGTTTTTTTAAAAATCATCCCATCAAAGTCAACTCACACCCATGCCCTCTGTCTATGGAGGCTCCTTCTAATTGTCATATTCTAAATTCTCCACTCCTTTAATGTGAAGCTGCTAAATCTTGTGTGATCTTGACTGTGGTTCTACAATATTTGAATTGTTTCTTTCTGACTGCTTGCCATATTTTCTCCTTGACCTAGGAGCTCTTGAATTTGACTATAATATTTCTGAGAGTTTTCATTTTTGGATCTCTTTTAAGAGGTGATCAGTGGATTCTTTCAATTTCCATTTTGCCCTCTGACTGTAGAATATCAGGGCACTTTCCCTTGATAATTTCTTGAAAGTTATTTTCTAGGCTCTTTTTTAAAATTATGATTTTCAGGTAGTCCAAATCTTAAAATTATCTCTCCTTGATCTATTTTCCAGTTCAGTCGTTTTTTTTCCAATGATGTATTTCACATTTTCTTCTATTTTTTTATTCTTTTGACTTTGTTTTATTGTTTCTTGACACCTCACAGTAATTAGCTTCCATTTGCCCAAACGTAATTTTTAAAGAATCATTTTCTTCAGTAAGCATTTGCACCTCTTTTTCCATTTGGCCAATTCTACTTTTTAAGGAGTTCTCTTCAGTTGAGTTTTGCATCTATTTTATTATTTGGAAAGTTCTGATTTTTAAGTGAATATTTTCTTCTGATTTTTTTTGTGCCTGTTTTATCAAACTATTGACTCTCTTTTCATAATTTTCCTGTATCATTTTCATTTATTTTCCCAATTTTTCCTCTGCCTCTCTTATTTGATTTTTAAAATCATTTTAAATTCTTCCAGAAATTCTTGTTGGGCTTGTATCCAAGCCACATTTTTCTTGGAGGCTTTGCTTATAGCTATTTTGAAATCATTGTCTTCTGAGTTTGTGTCTTGATCTTCTTCATCGTAGATTTTTATAATTAGGTTCTTTTTTTGTTTGCTTATTTTTTCCAGTCTATTTCTTGACTTTGAACTTTATGTTAAAGTTGGGCTCTGCTCTCAGGGTGGGGAGGCCACTATCCCAAAATTCAGTGTTTTTTGCTGCTCTTTTCAGAGCTAGTTCTAGGGGTCTATAAGTTTTCAGTGCTTCTAAGGTAATATCATCCAAGTAGAGGTGTGGTCCAAGGACAGATCCTGGCCTATGCTTTGGTCTTGACTCAGGAGGAGATCTTGTTCCCCTGCAGTCATAAGTGGTATCATTCTTTTGGGTCCTGAAACCGAGACTGGGGCTCCTTCTCTCGTATAACTGCAAATGCTGGTGCTCCTTTATGCTTTGGAAATTAGATCATGGCCCTTACTCCCCTGTGAAGACCACAAGTGCTCTTTTGACCAGGGATCCTGTTCTCCTGTGACTGCAACACTTGTTGCTCCTCTTCCCCCGGGAACTGTGATTTGGAACCATGTATAGGCAATGCAATAAGATCCTACAATCCCAGTTCCAGCAACGGGTCCCCAATAATCTCTTTCTGACCAGATGCCCAACTCCCAGCTCCTGAAGCTTCTGCTGGTGCAGTTGCCTTCAAGGTCTGCCACTGGTGACATGTGCTCAAGTCTGGGCCAGCCTCCTGTGTCATGGACCTCTCCTGCTGACCTAGTTGTCTTGGGCTGGAAAAATGTCTCACACTAACCTTTTGTTGACTCTCCTGCTTCAGAATTTGATTTGAGGTGTTATTTTAAAGTGGTTTGAAGGAGAATGTTGGGAGAGTTTGGTTGAATGGCTGCCTGTACTCTGTCATCTTGGCTCTGCCCCCGGAACCATTTCTTTATTTTAGGATCATAGATATGGACCTCAGGGACCTGGTAGTTCAATCCCCTCCTTTTGCCAATGAGAAAACTAAGACCCAGAGAGATTAAGTGGTTTGCCCAGGGTCTCAAAGGCACTAAGTCCCACAGCTGGGATTCAAATGCCAATTTCCTGACTCCAAATGCAGGGTCCTTTCCATTTAACCATTTCACTAGACAACTCTGCTCACCTCACACAGTGGTAAAGCTTCAAGATGATAATGTATATAAAATATAAAATAGCCATGAAACACAAGGTAGATATTATTACTCTTGGAGATTTTTTTAAGTAGGGGAAAGGCATGATTAGAATTAGAAAATACAGTGAAGGATGGCTTAAGCTCAGGAGACATTATAAGCAAAGTAAATCAGCTTGGAGGCTCTGTGTTAATCCAGACTGTAACAGAACCTTACCTGGGTATAAGAAGGATTGATGCCTGATCCAGTCCCTCCATGAAACAAATAGATGGCTCCATGGTTTTCTTCCTCCCCTGGTGCCCCCACGGCCACATCTGGTAGTTTATCCCCATTTATGTCCCCTAGTAAAGCCAAGGCTGCCCCAAAACGACCAAAGGGGTGTCCTTGCTCTCCCTTAAGAATGCTGTTACACTGCCAGTTGGCATTCTGAAAAAAAGAAGGTTGTGATAGGTTTGAAAAGCTAAACAATCCTTACAAATTTGTGCCAGATTTACAAAATCATACAACCCAGAATGAAGACCAGAGGTTGCTTCTAAGAAGCCGCCTTTAACAAATCAAATGTTCATACAGCTTTTGCTTGGAGATCAATAGTGAGAACCTACCACCTCCAGAGGCAACCCATCCAACCCAGACAGTTCTTTTCTTTTTTAATAATTTTTTTTTGGAGGGGGAAGGCAAGGCAGTTGGGGTTAAGTGACTTGCCCAAGATCACACAACTAGTAAGTGTAAAGCATCTGAGGTCACATTTGAACTCCTCCTACCTCCAGGGCTGGTGCTGTATTCACTTCACCACCTAACTGCCACCTCCACACAGATAATTCTGTTAGATAACCTACAGGAATCTCCTATCCTTTTTCTCTAATTTTGCCCTCTGGCACTAAGTTGAACAAAACTCAATCCCCTTTCCACTGGATGTATCTTAAATACTTGAAAATAGCCACCCTATTGTCCATCCCTCCCCTTCCCTTCCCTCTCCTCTTCCCCAGTCTAAACATTCATTCAACTCCTAGGGTATAATTATGAACCTTTGCACCATTCTGGTTACTAGATTTCTCCAGTTTATCAGCATCCTTTCTAAGATACTGAACAAAATACTCTAGATATGGCCTGACTGGAGCATAATATAATGGGAATATAATTTCTTTTATTTTAGACACTTTTCTTTTCTTAATACAGTCTAAGGAAGTGTTAGTTTTGTTTATTTATTTTGGTTTTTGGCTCCTTACTATACTCATATCAAGTGTGCAATCCACTAAAACTCTTAGACTTTCTCCATTTTGTACTTTTGAAATTGATGTGTGTGTGCATACCATTGTATTTATGCCTATTAACTTCTGTCATGTTAGTTTTGTCCCAATATTTTAGTCTATGGAGGTCTTTTGGGATCTCATTTCTGCCATCCAACATGAGTCAGTTCATCATTCAGTCCAATGTTCCAATCTGTCCAGAAATTTTTGCATAGCAACTTCGTTCTCCAGGATTATTAACTATCGCTCCCATCTTGGTGTTATCTGTCACTCTGATAAGCATGATATCTATGACATTCTATGCTAATAAATTAGGGCATTAGCATGACCTCTATGCCTTTATATAGCTAGAGAGCAAGGCCTGAAATCAGGAGAACTTGAGTTCAAATCCAGCCTCAGACACTTACTAGCTGTGTAACTTTGGGCAAGTCATCTAACCTCTGACTATCTCAGTTTCTTCATCTATAAAATGGGGATAGTAATGGTATCTACCTCTCAGAGTTGTTGTGAAGATAAAATGAGATATTTGTAAAGTAATTAGTAGTGTCTGGCACATACCAGGCACTATAGAAATGCTAACTATTATTATTAAGTCATAGATAAAAATGGTAAGCAGTACAGAACTATAGACACATTCCTGAGGCACTTTAAGAGCTATTTTCAGGTTGTCATTGACTCATTAATGATTACTCCGGTTCCAGCAATTCAGCCAATTTCAAATTTAGTGAATTGAGCTATCCCACTGTCATCTAGCCCACATCTTTCCATTATTTTCCATGAGAATGGCAGGAGACACTTTGTTGGATGCTTTGCTGATGTCAAAGTAAATAGGATCCCCTTGATAGACGGAAATGGGATGAATCTGTGATGAAACCATGTGAGTTCTTTGTGATCACCACTTCTTTTTCTAGAAAGTTCCTATTCATCCCTTGATTAATTCATTCTAGAATTTTGGCAGGAATTGAAGTCAGATTCACTGGTCTATACTTTGTAGACTTCCCTCTCCCCTTTCAAAAATAGGGATACTTATCCTCTTCCAGTCCACAGAACCTCTCTTATTTTCTATCATCTTTCAAAGAACATTAATAGTAAGGTCACCCAGTAGGACGGAGAGGAAAGAGTAGAAAGTTAATAAATATACATTAACAAAATAGAAAAGAAAGAATTTATGAATTGAATATGCATTTTAAAAATTAGAAAAAAAGAAAAATAAGCAAATGCAAAATAAACACGAAAGGAGATATTAAAAATTAGAGGAGAGACAGATTAGTTGGAAACAAAAACTGTTGAAATGATAAATAAAACAAAAACCTTGTTCTTTGAAATTGATAAACATTTAGCTAATCTGACTGAAAAGAAAGCAGAAAATAAAATCAATAAAATAGAAAATTAGCAAGGTAAAATCACAACAAAAGCAGAAGAAATTATAAAAGAATAATCAGAATCTATCATGCATAGTTATATGCTACAAAAACTGTTAACAAAAACTGAGCACACAAAAGAAATAGAGGAATGCCCTCAAAAATATGATATACCTAACTAGCAGAAAACTGGATATACATCTTAAATAACCCACTCTCAGAAAAGGAACTAGATCTAGCCACAAGGGAACGACCAAAGCTAACTTTGCTTCCTATCAACATGTAACATTTTACACTGGAATGTAACCTGCCTAAGCCTGGTGGCTCAAACTCATTCAGAACAGCTTACCTCCTTACTTGTCTTTAACTCTCTATTAGCCATTTTTGTTGTATCTTCTCCAGGACAAAGATTATTTTCATTGGGCAAGAAAGCTGAAGTCATATGTGATTCAAGTAGTTTTCCCCTTCTCTCCACAGTCTAATATTACCATCCCATCTATCACAAACTGGGCTTTCGTTGGTTCTCCTCTTTTCTCCAATGCATGTGTGTATGCATACATACATACATGTGTGTAAGCGTATATATGTGTATGTATATATGACAACACAAGTTAAGGATGACATATATACACATACATAAACACACATATACAAATGTGAGTATGTATATACAGACATATATGTTATATACATATATGTATGTAGAGACAGACAGATAGAACACTATATCCTAGCTACTTCAGGTTCATTATCAGATTTAACTCTCCTGACAATAATCTTAGAGGCCCCTGCCTTATTTTAAAATCTAAGTTTTTCTGATGAATTTTCTCTGTGAATTCAGTTTATTTAGTTTGTGTGAATTTAGTCTCTTTAGAGACCTCTTCAGACCACTCTCCTAACTATACTCCCATCCTCATCCCTAAACCTCCTTACCTGCCAAGGTAGTGAGCAGACGGATACCTGGCCTCCATGATTCTGTTCATAGTAATGGGGAGCTCCAATGAGGATCAGGTCAGTGTTGCTATCCCTGTTAAGATCCACAGGGCAGAGTGTTGCCCCAAAATAGGAGCCAATCTAAGAAGACAGAATCTGAAATCACATTTCCCTCCTACCCTCAAGGAAAGAAGCAAGTATAATCCCTTTGTCTCCTAGATGCAAGAGTCTTCTTTAGGGCCCCTCTCAATACCCAGAGTGCTCTCTCTCAGACACTTTCTTTTTTCACAGAAGTGCCCTTTCTTCTTTATAATCCCAGGTTCTTAGTTTTTTACCTGTGTCCCTTTGACCTCAGCCTTCAGCACCCAGGTACTATGCCTATTCACAAAGATCACGACCTTCCCAATGTGTTGGTATCGAGGAGCTCCCAGAACAAGACTTGGAGCCCCATTCCAAGTGAATGCCTCAGTAGAATAGCCTGAAAAGACAAAGCCTCGGTCTTTACCTTATGCCTCTCTGCTTTCCTGACATTCTTCCCCAAACCAATCCTTTCCCAGACACAAGAGACTTCCCATCCCCACTCCCTCACCCTTTGCTCCCTTCTCCTTCCCAGCCCCTCCTTATGTACGTACCCAGGTAAGCATCATTCATGTCCTTATCTATATTGGATGTCTTGATAAAGATGGCACTTTCAGTTGTGGAGTACAAGAAGACACCGCCTGACCAGTCATAGGTCCCCACGGCTCCAAGGGCTGGCCCTTCCTGGGAGAAAACTTTTCAGTGCTAGGGATATTTGGAGAATGTAGCATCCCAAGCAGAAGTGCCTGTCACTGATTTGACAGCTTCCTTCTGGGCTTTGACCTTCCGTTCCTCTTTTCCCTTCTCCTTCCCCTCTCCCCTATGTCACCCTGCCCTAGCGAGGGATCCACTTACAGATGTAAATGCAGCACTGAAGCCCTCCTGAGACATCTCTTTCTCGAAGGAGATGGTGTCCCTAGATTTGGTACCTGTGAAGAGTAGATACTTCAGTTTTTGGTTGAAAGAAGAGCTTGGATAGTCAAGAGAGAAGGGCATGAACTTTGTGAGTATTCAGAGTATAATAGCTAGAACAGGGAATGCAGTTATGTTTATGTGTTTTGTAGGGACAGAATGAAACGAGCATCTATTAAGCTCTATTTATTAACTCTGTTCTAGAAACTGTACTAGACACTTCACAAATATTGCATCTGACCCTTACAACAATTCTGGGAAACAGATGCTCTTATGTTCTCCATTTTATAGCTGAGGAAATCGAATCAAACAGAAGTTAAATGACTCGCCTAGGGTCACATAGCTAGTAAATGCCTGAGGCTAGATTTGAATTCAGGTCTTCCTGGTTCCAGAATTATTACTCTATTGCTGTGTCACTTACTTCCTACGGAGGAAACTTGAACTGGAGACATGTTTCCTACATCGTGGGAGATAGGTTTGGGGAGTGAAACATTTTAAGGGCTCAGGACTGGGGCTTACCCTCAATGGCAAAGATCTTCTCTTTCAGCTGATTTTGAATACCACTGAGTGCTCCAAAGTTGTCAACCCAGAATACATGATCCTTGGAAGGCTTGGATGCTATTTCATTGAGTTCTTCTTTGGACTTCCAACTGTCAAAAGCTTGTCCCACCTTCAGTAAGGAAAAGGACGGTTAGAGCTGCATGGAAAATGTCCTTACCCCAGGAAGTTCTGAAGAGAAAGAAACTTATTGTCTTCCAAGTCAGGACAAGATTGAGAGCTAGAAGGACTGGAGAGAGATGAAGGGCAAGTTGTGCTTGAGGGAGGACATTACCATATGCAGAGAGGAACAGGCTGCCCCCTTTTTGGGGGGAAAAACTGTGAGAGAGAAGCTACTTATGACTGGATAGGAAAGAAATTGGGGAGAAGATTGAAGCTGCTCTGTACCCCAATTGCATATCGGATTATTCCTGCTCTCTCTGCCTGAGGGATGACATCTCTGTATTCCAGCGGGTCTTGATATTTCTCCCCATCTGTGATGACGATGAGGATCTTGGTTGCATCTTCTCGTGCTCCACTTGATTTTTGAAAGAGTTCGTTTCTGCTCGGGGAAGAAAAGGGGCTAAAGTTTCACAGAATTCATCCCCACTGAGACTGACTGGAAAAGGAAACTCATTAGGTCCAAAAACATAACTGACCCCATGGGGAGAATGAGCAGAAAGGGAAGAGACAGAGTCCAAGTGCATATAATGCAGCTCTGAAACATATAACCAAGACTGAAAGCCAATAATAAACTGTTTGTATACCTGAGACTGAATCATTCAGCTCCTCTTAAACGAAATGAAAGAGATCTGGTCCTGAATAAGGGCTCAGTAAAAAGCTATGGTTCAGGAAGGGAGCCAGAAATACTCCGAGCGAAGTGGGCTTTTTTTTGTCTCTCCCCGCTTCTCTCCCAGCACTGATCCTTCCTATCAAGACATGTAATATGTCCCCCTTTGCCTCAGCAGAGAACGAGGCACCCACACTAGAACAGTTAGGCTTGATGTGTCAGAAGAAGGGGACTTACACCACTTTTTGGATTCCTGTGGCAGTTTTTGTCACTCCTTTCATTTGAAAAATATCATCCACCAGTTTTTCAGGAGCACGACTCGTCTTGAATATGTTAAAGGTGAAATGTGGCCAGAAACCGGATGAAAACTGCATCAGGGAAAACTGTGGGGAAAAAGCTCCTGAGATTACTCTCTATTTTAAATTCCCTTAGGGAAGCAGGATGATAAGGCTGGCAGTGTGTGTGTATGTGTGTGTGTGTGTGTGTCTTAAGTCAACTATGATCATCTCTGTTCACTATTCTCATAAGAAAATTGGATGGTGAAGGAAATAGAGTTGGATCAGTTAGTTGATTTTGATTAAGTATCTACTATGTGCCAGACACTGTGCTAAACACTGGAGATACAAAAAGAGGCAAAAGACAGTCCCTGTTCTTACAATGTAATGGACAATAAGCAAATACACACCAACATGCTATATATGAGAAATAGGAAATAATTTTTAAAAAGGTTTTGGGAAAGGCTTCCAATAGAAGATGGGATTTTAGTTGAATCTTAAAGGAACACAGGAAGGCAATAGGAAGAGATGAGGAGATGTCTCTAGGCATTCTAGAGACAGCCAGAGAAAATTCCTGGAGCTGAGAAATGGGGTATCTTGTTCATGGAACAGCAAGTAGAGCTTTGTCATTGAACATGTTCTAGATGAACATGATGACAAGTTAGGTGTAAGAAGGTTGGAAAGGTAGGAGAGGGCTAGGCTGTATAGGGTTTTTAACCCCTCCAAAAAGGATTTTGAATTTGGTCCTGGAGGTACTAGAATGAGTCACTGCTGACTCAATACATCTACACATATATATTCTCCAAACCTTGTCTTGGGGATCCCTCTTTCAAATCAGACCACTCCTCAATCTTCTTTGCTGGATCCCAGTTTACTGAGGCAATGACATAGTGGGACCTGTGATTTATGAAAATCACTTTGGTGGCTGAGTAGAAGGATAGATTGAAGTGGGGAGAGACTTAAGGCAGGCTGACTCACCAGCACACTATTGCAGCACTATGTACCTTGGGTACAACATACAAGGGCCTGTACCAGAGTGTTAGTAACAGTTTTAGAAGAGAGAAAGGAATGTATTTGAGAAATGTTGCAAAAGTGAAATCAGTAGTCCTTGGCAACAGATTGGATGGGGTGGGGAGCAGTGAGAGATGACACCTAGGTTGCCAGTCTAAAGGACTAGAAAGACTGTGTCGACCTCAGCAGTAATAGAAAAGGTATGGGGAGAGGGGAACATTTAGGGAGATTGATAATTAGTTTGGTTTTTGATGTGTTGAGTTGAAGATGTCTATTGGACTTCTAGTTTGAGATGTCTGAAAGGCCAACTGGAGATATGAAATTAAATTGGGGAAGATAGGTTGATTTGAGAATTATCAGCATGGAGATTAATAGTCATTAAATCCACAGGAGCTAATAAGATCCCAAACAGAAGGAGAAGAAAAGGGAAGAGAATCCAGGACAGAATCCAGTGGTCCACCTATGGTTAGAGGGCAGGATCTGAATGAGGATCCAGCAAAGACTGAGGAGTGGTCTGATTGGCAGGAGGAGAGCCCCAAGACCAGGTCTGAGGGGTGCATATGTGTGGATGTATTGAGTCAGCAATGATCACCCTCATGATGCCAACAGTTGAATGGAAAGCTGAGAAGATCTCAATACCTGTCATGCTTCCTAACTTGTGTTCCTGGTTTTCCCCACACATAGCCAGGCCCAGGTAATCTGTTCCACCTGCTCACCTGGGTGTCTGACTTTTCAAACTGGCTCATCACGGCTTTCACAAAGTTTTTCATCTTCTTGAAGTCAGACTCAGAAATGCTGCCAGAGCCGTCAATCAGGAAAGCAATATCAACAGCTTGTTTGGGGCACTCTGGAAGAGAGAAGAATGGTAAGAAAGTATCAAATGAGATGATACTTTGTATCCTTTAAAGTGGCAAATAAATGTACGCTATTATTGGATCATCATCATTATCATCATGTGCATTTCATTGGAGCTACCCAAACTACATCCTAGCTAGGTGGCGCAGTGGATCTGGAAATCAGGAAAACCTGAGTTCAAATCCAGCTCAGACACTTCTTAGCTGTGTGACCCTGGGCAAATCACTTAACCTCTGCTTGCTTCAATTTCCTCAGCTTTAAAATGGGGGCCTTGGAAAAGGAAACGGCAAACCACTCCAGTATCTTTGTGAAGAAAAATCCATAAAAAATTGGGGTCGTGAAGAGTAGGACGCACTGAGCAGCAACACTCGCTTGCCTTCTTTCACACTAGCCCTAGAATACATTCTCAAGGTCCTTCTAATTCCCTGTCAGAAAAAAATATATAGGATTGGAGAATATAGGATCGTAGATTGAAGAGGCCTTCAACTCCTACATTTTTCAGATGAAATAAAAATTCCAAAGAAAATCACTTATTCCATGATCTCCTAGGTAATGTCAGAGCTAGGACTTCAGCCTAGGTCGTCTAACACCAAATCTAGTCAAGTTTTCCACTTTAGCTCCCTCATTTCTCTTTCAGGATTTCTTCTTCTCCCTACCAACAAGTAGGTATTCTCTAAACACCCACAATATGGCCCTGTAGCTTCTCCTTTCAGTTTCAGGGCCCTTCTCACCCTTCCAAATCTAGGGACCTGCTCCATTCTCTGTTCCTTGCCTCTCCTCAAAGCAGGGGTCCTTTGGCCCTTTTCAAAGCACAAGGGAAACCTTCCTCATCACAGTGGGAGGGGTTCCTTTTCTTTCTTCAAGGCCCCACCATATGTGAAACACTGTGCTAAGCAGATTCTGAGTAGGAAAACAACCTCAAATAATTCATATTCCCTGGCAGTACCAAAGGCTTCCTTGACATTGGATGGGATGAACTCTTAAGTGTAAAACATTCCAAATCATGCAAAGTACATTCTCTGTAATTTGACTGGGGCTCATGATAGTGAGGATGGGACCACAGCTTGTCAGGAACTCTATTTTGATTGATTCTCCCAAATCTGATCAGATACCTGTATATTCCCATAGTTGGATGTCGAACCCAGAAATAGCTTGTTCTTATCAGTTTGTGAGATGTATATTAAGTGTAAGTGTCAAGTCCTATAAAACGACAGATCAGCCTCTAAGTTCCCTTTAAGCTTTAAATCTATGATCTGTATTTCATGAAGGGTGAATGGAGGTCCATTTCCCAGCTATTCATTTGGATTGGCACGTTGCTACTGCAACAACTTGCCTTGCTCCCTCCCCATCCCTATAGACACACATATTCTCTGATCTTCACACCCAACCAAGAAGCCAGTTAGTCAATATTTAAAGAAATTAGTTTAGGCTATTCATTGGAAAGTCCAATACTGAAGTTGAAGTTTAAATATTTTGGGTCACATAATTAGATGATGATGATGGGAAAGTTTGAAGGAAAAAGAAGAGAGGATGAAATGGATAGATAGTGTCAGGGAAACAATGAACATAAACTTGAACAGACTTGGAGAGATGGTGGAGGATAGAAGCACCTGCCATGCTATGCTCCATGGAGTCTTGAAGAGTCAGACTCGGACTGAACACCATCCCTACCAGATGCTGCCCAGTCCATATGAATTACACAGCAATCTGGTGAAATTTAATCGAGCCTCAAGCAAATAACTCCTACTCTTCTAGTATTCCCTCTCTATCGTCACATAGTCCCATTCACCCAGAAAGATGATCTTCATATAATTTATGTTCCAATCAAATTGGCCTTTTTGTTCCAGCCTCAGGTTAAATCCCACCTTTCAGTTCTATCCCCTCCCTCTCCTCCTGGCAGGTAGGGTGGGACAGTGGAGAGAGTGCTATGTCTGGAGACAGGAAGATCTGAATTCAAATCCAGCCTCAGAAAATTACTAGCTGTGTGATCCTGGGCAAGTCACTTAATTGTCTGCCTCAGTTTCCTCAACTGTAAAATGGGAGTCATGATAACACCTACCTCACAAGGTTGGTGTGAGCATCAATGAGATAATATCTGCAAAGCTCTTGACACACAGTAGGTGCTTAATAAATGTTTGTTCCTTCCCTCTCCCTCTCTTCTCTCTAAATTGCCTTCCATTTGTATGGTATGTATCTTGTATGTATATTGTTCTTTGTTCGCTTTCTCCTCCATTCTAATGTGAGCTCATTTTTGCCTTTGCTTCCCCAGCCTTTAGCACAGGATCTGACACATAGTAAGGGCTTAATGATGTCTGCTGACTGAGTATTTATGACTCCCCAAACAAGACATTCCACCCCTCTTCTCTATGCCTTTGTAGAGTCTCTCCCCTATGCCTGGAATGCACTCCTTTCTAATCTCTGCCTTGATGACCTCCCAGCTTTCTTTCAAGGCTCAGATCAGGTATCCCCTCCAACCTGAGGCCCACCCTGATCACCAGGTTGTTAGTGTCCTATCCCCTCCCTGAAAATCACAGTATTCACTTTGTCCATATTGACTATTTACTGAACTGTGCATATTTCTCCTCAATAGAATCTAAGCTCCTTGAGGACAAGGACTGCCTTGCTTTTTGTCATTTGTCCTGAGAATTTAATGTAGAGCATAGGGCTGTGAGTAAAGTGGATTTTTGTCATTATTTCTTAGAGTCTGGTTTCCCAGGATCCGTGGCCATAACAATCTTTTGTTCCCAGGTATTAGATATGAGTTCTCAGGATTGTGGTTTGAAACACATCCACTGCGACTGCGCAGTGAGACACAGGGAGAAGGTGATGTAAACTTATGAGGCTTGGGGAAACCTTAGGGTTGAATGCACAAGATAGAATGCTGTGCATGCCTTGATCAACCCCCATCAAGACTTAGGGGGAATCTGTGTTTTCCCCAACCAGCCCCCATTGAGGCCTGAGGGAATTTAGGACAATACACAAGTTGTGCCTGTGTTGATGTGCCTCATTGGGACACCCCGTCCCCCCACCTTTGCAGACACACTGGTTAAATTCTAGGGATTAAAAGGAGGGCAAAATAGGAACTGTAGAGAGAGGAGGCCTCTCATAGGGGAAGGATGGAATTTCTCTTTTGAAGAAAAATTCCTGAATCAGGAGACATTAAATCTATCAATATCAAGAGTGAGCCTTGTGCTAGCAGCCTTCAAGTCTGCTGTGTTTATTTGTGTTACAAGGGCATATAGTAGGAGCTTAATCAATGTTTGTTCTATCAATGAATGGTCTGAGGATTCTTCCCATTGCCCTCCCCATCAGAAGTATCCTGGCTCATATCTTCAACAAAAGAATCTTTCACAGTCTCCACCTAGTGACTTACCTTGCAGGGCTGGTGGGAACTTCTGTTGTTGTTGCAGATTTGAATTCAACACAAAGCAGAAACCTTTCATGTAAATGTTCACCTTGCAAGTTTGATGTACTGTGGGTCCACAGGCCTAAGGAGCCAAAAGAAGATTTCTAGGGTCTGCTGGGTCCCAAGGCTTCCATCTGAGCTCTAACCCCAGACAGCTACTTTCCTGCTCATGCAGACATAGTGTCCTCTGCCTCAACCTCTTCCTTCCCTCCAGGTCCCCATCACCCTCCTGTGACAAAGGCCAACTCACCAGAATCTGTGAAGGGTTTGTACCAGCTGTCAAAGAGAGCCCCAGGGACATATTCACTGCCTCTAGAGGGACTGGAGAGATACAGACATGTATAGTCATATAGGTGAGTCACATATGGGTGAGTAGGGCTGAGAGGGGACACTCCCTTATGTTTCACATAGCTCTGTGGAAAGCTATAGTGGAGCATGCTTCAGTTGTAGGTCAAGATAGTGTGTAGTACCAGAAAGCATAATAGCTTTGGAGTACAAAGATTCAGATCCCCATTCTGCCACCTGTGTGACCTTGAATAAGTTATTTAATCCTTCTGGGTTTCAGTTTTCTCATCTGTAAAATAAGGGGACAGGACTAGACATTTTTTCCATCTCTAAATCTATGACACTGTCTTCTTGAGAGATGTTCAGAGTCTGGGAAATCAAAGAAAAGACAGTAAGCAGAACCAAGTGAACATTGTACACAGAAACAGTAATATTGTTTTAAGAACAACTTTGAGTGAATAAGTCATTTTGACTATTCTAAATACCCAAATTAACTCCACAGGACACATGAAGGAAGACACTGTCTGCATCCAGAGGAAGAACTGATAAATAGAAGTATGTGTAGAATGATTTGACATATGAAGTTATTTCTTCCACAGCATGACTTCCCCCATCATGGTTTTTACATATTGGGGGTTGGCATAAGAAATTAAATGGAAATTTTGGGGAAGTTTTGTAGAAGCTACAGATGACACATGAAGGCCAGATGTTACAGAGCCTATGAACAAATACTTAACCCAAATTTTACAATAAGGTACTGTAAACACCTCCTAAAAGAAAAAGGAAAGAATGCAGACTTCTCTGGTACAAAGGGAGGGTCAAAATTTTTACATGGATTTTAGGGGGAGTCACACCCCTAACCTCAGTGATGTGGAGGGGATGTACATATTTGCATGTATATATTTGTGTCTAATGGTAGCCATCTGTAGGGCGGGTGTGGGGGGAAAGTTAAAAAAATTTACATGACAACTATATTATATATTTAAAGGAAAAACAGATTGTACATAATAGATTTGCACTTTCATATGCAATCATCTTTTTTATTATACTATGTTATGGAAATGCCTATTTTATTCCATAAATTAAAAATGAAATAAAGAAAAATTAAAAAGAGATCATGAATATGGGGGGGGGGTGGTGTTGGAGCAGAGGCAGCAGGGCTTGGAGACTGATGAATTAAGTAATGGAAAGCAGAAAACCTGAATTTCAGTGGGGGCATCAAGTCTCTGAAACAGAGCAAAGGTTGGAGAGGATAGCTGTGTAAAGAGTTAGAAGCAGAAAGCAGCAGGTTATGATCCCAGGACAGGAGCCATTACTCACTTTGCATGGGGATGGCCTCACAACTCCCAATGCCATATTCGCAGTTGTAGAGTTGCCCTGTCTGTTTATGGGATGTCCTCTCCAGGGGAGCTCCTACCACCAGGCTGCAGGAAGAAGTGGAAACTGGGTACTTATTATGGGGACAGGAGAGAATCACAGAGTTCTTATTGTGAGGATGAGATAGAGTAGACACCTTGGAAGAGAAAGCTGCATAACCCTGAGAGATGTGAGTACTTCAAGGCATAATGTTTGCATACTTATGGGAGAATTACTAGGAATTCCTGCTATCATTTTGAGAATGTTGCCAAGTCCAATATAGAGACAAAACTGCTTGTGACTTTTTCTTACCTCCCAGCATAAGAGAAAACTTTAGAAAGAGAATACTGGGGGAGGATGAAGGCACAAGGAAGGGGAAAGGAAGGAATAAGTATATAGTATCTACTATGTTCCAGGGGCTTTATATTGATTATTTCATTTGATCCTCAGAACAACCTTACAAAGTAAGTGCTATTATTTTCCTCATTTTACAGTTGAGGAAACTGAGGCAAACAGAGGCTAAGTGACTTGCCCAAGGTCATACATCTAGTAAATATCTGAAGCTGGATCTGAACTGAAGACTTCCTGATTCCAGGACTAGCCCTCTACCACATAGTGGTTAGCCTAAGTCACCGCTGGATAACACTGTATCTATATCTTTACCGAGAACCTTCATACAGGACCACTGTGTGCCCAAACTCAGCTGCATCTGACTGGAAAATTGTAGGATGGTCTGTGTCCAGGTTGAATCCATGAGAAGAGGCCAAAGCTGAAGGGGGAGGGTAAAACAATGAGTCAATAAACAGGTGGCGGGCACTGTGTGATACAAAGAAAACCAGAGGACAGTCTTGGCTCTCAAAGAGCTTAGAGTCCAATGGGAGAAACAACATGAAAACAACTGGTTATGAACAGGAAAGATCAGAAATAATCAACCGAGGGAAGGTACTGGAGTTAAAGGGGGGTTGGGAGAGACTTCCTATAGAAGGCAGGATTTCAGCTGCGACTTGAAAGAAGCCAGGAGGTAAAGACAGAGAAGGAGAGCAGGCCTGGGGGATGATGGAGGAGAGCCAATGAAAATGCCCAGAAAGGGGAGATGAAGTCTCTTGTTGAAGGAACATCCAGAGAGTGAGAGGAAGTTATTTTCCTAACTCTTACTCGGTCACCTATTCAATTCAATTCAACTCAACCCAATAAACACTAAATGTCCATTGTATATGTAAGACACTTTGCTGGGTTTTGAAGGTAAGACTCTTCCTGATTTTGTGTAATTTACTTAGGAAGATGATTTATTAAAAAATAACTACCGGATGGTACATTATATTGCTTGTACTGTATTGTGCATTGGTGGTAAATCCAGATTCATGAACTCAGAAATTCTCTTATCTGAGCACAATCTAACATTGTTCCACCTCTCACTCTGCATTGAAACCCCAAACCCTGTTCTTCGTCCACACCATGACCTCGAAGCCTTGGATTCCTCAGTTCTTTCCCAGGCCATCACTCCAGCACAAGTTACACTCTTCCCCCTTCCCCAACCTGACCTCTTGGTGAGCCAGCTCAACCCTCTTCTGTCCTGTTCTTGAGTCCCTTGCCCCCCTTATCATATCAGATGTTGCTCTGCCAAGCCTCACCCTTGGGTGGCTCCCATCATCTGCCACTTTTGCTCACATGATGCTAAAGGAAGCTGGAGAAACATCACAAAATCATTCTGACTGTCAAATTGGTTACAAAACCTTGACCAGGCCCTCCCCATGTCAGGGCAATCCTTCTTGCCTCCCTAATTGAATCACTATCCCCATCACCATGGGGGCTTTGCCAAACCTTTTCATCCTTCCTCAAATCTTCCATGGCTTCCCCTCCCCCAGCCCTTTCAGCTGAGAACCTTGCTGCATGTTTCACAGAAAAAAATCAAGAACATTCATGAGAGCTCCCTCTTCTTTCCTCCCCATCTCGTGTTATCCTTCTGGCCTTCTGCCACTATTTCCTCCTTCCACCTTGTCTGACTAATGAAGTAGTCATTCTTGCCAAGGTGCATCCTTCTTCATGCACAAATGATCCCATTCCACCTCACCTTCTCCAGAAAACTGCCCCCTCTTTCCATTCCCACTCTCATTTTCACCCTCTTCCTCTACTGGCTGCTTCCCCATTGCCTAGAAATACACCCAAGTCTTCCTCATTCTCAACCTTCATTAGATTCATCACCTATCTGTTATTCCACTTCTCTCTTCCCTTTCATGGCTGAAGACTGTCTCCAATAGGTGTCTCCCCTTCCTTTCATTTCATTGTCTGGATTCTGGCCTCATCATCCAACCAAAACTGTTCTCTTCACAGTCTTTTAATTGCCAAAGCTAATGGCCTTTTCTCAATCCTCAATCTTCTTTATTTCTCTGCAAGTTTGGACACTACTGGTCACCCTCTTCTTGATGTTTTCTTCTTTCTCAGTTTTCATGACACCACTTCATCTTCATATCTATTTGGAGAGTTCTCCGTTTCCTTTTCCAGATATTCCTCTAGGTCAGGGGTGGGGAACCTGTGGCCTCAAGGCTACAAAATAAATATTCACAGGACAAAGCCCCTTAATAAAAGGATTTGTTCTGTAAAACTTGGGGCTCAGACAAGGCTGCACCCAACGAATTAGAAGGGAGACTGCAGGTTCTTCATCCCTGCTCTAATTCTTGCTTGCTAACTGTGGGTGTTTCACAGTGCTCCAGTAGTGGGTTCTTTTCTCCCTCTACATAGATTTCACTTGGTGATCTTATTAGCTCTTATGGATTCAATTATCACCTCTATGTTGATGAATCAAGTCTACTTATCCAGCCCTAATCTTGCAAAGATCCCTTAATCTTGAATTTCCAACTGTCTACTAGACATCTAGAACTAGATATCCCATAAACATTTTAATCTCAATATGTACAAAACTGAATGCTTTATCTTTTTCTCTCCAAACCCTTCTTCCTTCCTAACCTCCCTGTTGTTACTGTTGAGAGTACCATCAACCTCCCAGTCACTCAGACTTGCAACCTACGTTCCATTTTCTAATTTTCTGTCAGTTTGTTTCTCTTTCTCATACACACACATACACGTACATATGCATGCACACATATATACACCTGTACACACATGTTAACTTGTGTTAATCTCAGTTGTTTTCACTTGTAAAAGGAGTATAATGATGGTAACTCCCTCCTAGGATTGTTCAGGATCAAGATAGAATAGAAAATATTTGCAAAGAGCTTTGTAAACCTTAAAGCTACATAAATACTAGTTATTATTAAGTCACAAAATATCACATTTATTTCCTCTTCTTTGGTTTCTAAAAAAATAAATTGATTAGAAGTATATGTGGAAGCCGTCTCAGTGAATTGAACCCGCTTTTCTATAGTCTTTACAGCTATAAAGTGTATCTACATTATCATGAATGCTTTAAGATTTTTCCAACTAGGTCCATTGTTAGAAAAGAGCTGAGGAGGATTCACTCAATCCTAGAGACAAGATCTAGGAGGAAGGGCTGGTCAACTCATCATGTCAAATGCTGCCCACGGGTCAAGAAATGAGAACTGGTGTAGGTACCGTTAATGATTAAGTTACTGAAGACCAAGAATGATTCAATCCAGTAAATGGGAGGAAAGCAGATGAAACAAAGGAGTGGGAAGGAGGAGGAAGTGAGAATTCCAAAAAAGCTGATGCAGTTCAGTAGTGAGAAGGAAGTAAAATTAAAAGAAGTTAGAGAGGAGTGGGTGAAGTATAAGCAGTGAATGTAGACGAGGAGTTTGGTTATAAAGGGTGAAAGGTCTATGACATGACAACATAGAGGGGCAACAGATTGGAGTGAAGATGGCTCTTTCTCTTGTTTTTTCTGGGAATGTAGGGAAATGCAGATAATTTTAGGTGGAGGGGAAGGGACTGAAGAAGCAAGAAATAGAAGCCTCCGTCTTGTCTCTCTCTTTCAGGCCCAATTTCCAGAGGTGCCCCCATCTCCCATCCTCAAATGTCCCTTCACATGCCTTCTCACTCTTTTCTACAGCCCATTTATTGACACAGAGAATAAATTACTATATTGGTGTCCGATTGATTTGACAAACTAATTCTTCTTTTCGCTGATCTTCCTCTTTCCCCTTACCTGCTTTTAATTCTTTCCTACAAAGTATAAGACAAAAGGGTGACACCCCAGGAGCATAATGGGACATTTAAAAAAAAAAGTTCTATTCTGGAAATGAGAACTTTAAATCAAGGCAGCTCATTTCTGTCTACTTTAGGTTTCTTTTGAACAGGTAACATTTCTCTCTGTCCTTTCTTGAACCACCCCAAATCTGAGCATCAAAGATCACCATTTGTACTTTATTCAAAGTAGGAACCAGATCTCCAGAATCTCACATGTTAGCTCTTGCTCTCAGTAATGGTAATTGATTGACTCTTCTCAAACCTCCCTCCCTTCAAGCTAAACCTGTATTTTTACCCCAAAGCTGAAGGTTCCTTACCCATTAGCAGGACAAGTGCAGCAGAATCCATGGCTGGAAGACTGAAAGGAGTTGTCTATCTCCAGTGTTCATCTGAGTGCTAGGCTAGCAGATGATACAAAGACACTGCAATAGAGGAAGAGAACTCTGCTGGTAGAACAAAAAGACAAGAAGGGAAGTCCCTTAATGACTCAGAGGTAGAGGCGGAGAAGGAATACCAAAAATAGATTAGTAAGGGGTTAAATGACCTTCCAAATTAATTATTGGTCTTCAAAAAGGATGTTTCAGACTTAGATCTGCCCTTTGTGGGTGTGACTGACAAGATTTAAATGAAGCCCTCCCTCCTCACAGCAGAAACAAAGGTGGTTTTTAGACTTTGGGTATTCAACTATAGATGATATTTGAGGCTACTAGGTGGCACAGTGGATAGAGTACTGGGCTTGAATGAATTCAAATCCAACCTCAGACCCTAACTGTGTGGTCCTAGGTAAGTCACCAAACTGTATTTGCCTCAATCATCTGACTCAATCAATCTCAATCAATCTTCTGACTCTTCATTATCCCATTTTGGGATTTTCTTGGTAAAGATACAAGAGTTGTTTGCCATTTCCTTCTCCAACTGGTTTTTACAGATTAGAATCTGAAGCAAATAAGGTAAAATGACTTGCCCAAGGTCATACAGCTAGTAAATATCTGAGGCTGGATTTGAACTCATTATCCCAGTGCTCTATCCACTACTCCACCTAACTGTGTTAATTGATATTATCAATCATAATAAACAGGGAAAATTTGATAGGGAAATCCAGAAAAACAAAAGAAATACCATTCTATGGTTTTCTGTCCAGGAAATGGAATGTAAATAGGTGAGGTATGCTCAGTTGAATTGAACTTTAGGAAGTATTTGAAGGTCCTATGTTGTCTCCTTTCTCCTACTTCAATCCAGTAATATGAGTCATTTTAAAAGTATGTCTTCTTTTCTACCCTAGAAAGTAGGTGACAAGGCTACTTTTCTTTCCCCCTTTCTCTGTTTTTTCCCTCTTTCCATCCAGAGCTTTGATTTTCTGACCCCCACACCTATTATTCTCTTCTTTCAGATACCCTTCAATTACCAGAACTCTGAAGTGTTATCTTTTGGGGTTTTTATCTGGTCCTGATCTCTCACCTTCAAGTGTTATTTTCTTTCTGGTCAAGTAAAGTCTACAAGCATTTATTAAACACCTCTGAACATACAAAGAAGTACAAAAAATAGTCATTTCCTGCCCTCAAGAATCTTACTGACTAATGGGGGAAACAAGATTTACATATCAACATATACACTTACAGGATATATTGGAAAGCACTACAGTTAAAGAGGACTGGAAAGGCATTGCACAGAAAGCAGGTTTTTAGTTCAGATTTGAAAGAAGCCAGGAGATGTGGATGAAGACAAGGAGGGAGAGAATTCCGGGCATGGGGAAGTGGAAGTAGGGGGAGGTAGAGTCAGCAAAAATGAATAGGGTGAGATGGAATGTCTTGCTCTAAGAACAAGAACAGTAAGAAAGCAAGTGTTACTTAGAGTAAGTGGAGGGAGAGGAAGGTAAGATGTAAGAAGACTGGAAAGGTGAGGATGGGCATGGTCTTTAAGGAGGACTCTTAGAACTGAAATACAATATACTGCTCCCCAATGTCAAAATTCCACCTCTATCTTTTCCTAGACTTCTTCCTGACCCCAAACTTTTAAAAACAGCTCTTCCCATTCATTCATCCATCACATATTTCTATCAAAGCACCTGCTCCCCATTTAGGACCTGGAGAACTAATTCCTATGTACTGATGTTTTTGGGGGAAATGTTAAGATAACAGTAGAATACATGACTGCTTTTTTTCCCTCCAAACTTTGGAGGGCTCAGAGCTCTCCTAGGAAATCCAGGAGAAATATTAGGGCAGAGGTTCTCAAATATATCTGGCCTAACACTCCCTTTAAAAAAATTACTCTGTGGCCCCTGGAAATCTACTCTTTTTTCTTTTTAACTTTTTTTTTTGAAATTGGCATCATTTCAAAAAATATATAAATTTAAAAAAAACCAGATGCAGCTTAAATATGATAATTTATTGTAAATTTTTGGTTTTTTCCTACATTGACATTTTGATGATGCCATATTGCATCATGTAACCATATAATCATTCAATTGCTGTCTGCCTCGGTTTTCTTAATAGTAATAGCCCCTGCCTCCCAAGGTTGTTTTGAGGAGAAAATAAGATATTTGTAAAGGGTTTTGCCAATCTTAAAGCATTATATAAATGCAAGGTATTATTATTCTTGTTTACTCTTATTATCGTTGCCAGTGCTAATTCCTTTCATGAAACCAAAAGTATTGTCTTCAGAGCATATACCCATCAACATCTATGGTCCATAGGTTGTCAAAGTGGGTGATACTACCCCTAGTGGACACTGGGGGCAGTAGTAGCCACAGGTGCAATTGGGGAATTGTGCTAAATAAAAATAAGGGCGCAGTGGAAGCATAAGAAAAGAAAAAGCAGAATCAAAATGCTTAATTAAGGCCTGGGAAAAGGATTTTTTTTTGGTGTGTGTGTGTGTGTGTGTGTGTGTGTGTGTGTGTGTGTTTTTATATGGTTTAATTTAAGAAATTGAAACTCTTGTGGTTGGACTAAGTAGATTTCTTTTATATGCACATTTTCTTGTCCTACCTTATTATTACAGAATTTGTTTATTCTCTTTCATTATTCAAAAGAAGTAAGAGAAAAGATATTGGGGTTTTCTAAGGTATATGGAGAAATGGGGGGGGGAAAGGAAAGAAGGAAAAAGTGCTAGGAAACGGAACCCAGAGATATTGGTAGCAGCAAAGGAAAATGGGGAGGGGCTGAGGTAAAGTTCAGGTGTGGCAGTTCTCAACTCAGGAAGTCAAGCTGGCTCTCGGACTTGTAATATCTGCAATTATAATATTAGAAATCAAGTAAATGAAGAGGGGAAATGTTACCCCTAGAAGCCTTACTTCTTATGAAGGAAAGAGAGAAAATAGGATAAAAAGAATAAAGAACAAATATAGACTAGCCCATGAATGGGACAATATATTTCAGAATAAATTAAAATAGAAATAATAACAAAATAAAAGAGAACTTCTTAGAAAAGGGTGATGTAAGAGGATGTTATTTAAATTATGAGGTTAGGGAGGGGAGGGAAGGGACAACTTACTTATCTGGGGCGAGGGGGACAGAGACAGAGAAAAGAAAAGGAGCAAACAATTCAAGTGCGTACAATGTTAAAATAATTAGCTCAAGTCCTTGAGTAGGGGGAGGAATAAGACATGTTAACCCCTAGGACTAAAGGCAAATTATACTCTAGTGGTTTTTTAGAATTTCCCAAAAAACTGAATACATGCTAATGAGACCTAAACCCCAGGGCTGTAGCCATTGTATGCAATATAGTTGTTAGTATTTATTTATTGTTCCCCCAAGAGGTCCATGACATCAGGAAGGTGATGCCATGACTTGCAAGTGAATTGGACTTAAGTGAGGGATGGCAGTGCAAAGTCATCAGTTTTCCATCTCCCCCGGAGCCATCTGAGTTACGTGGCAAGATTTAGATCCGGGCATCTAGAGATGACCAGGGATGCTTAATCTTTTTCAAGTTAAGGTCTTTCCCATGTGTCAAATGCCCATTCAGTGACTGAGGCTGAGTAAGAAACAAGGCAAAGAATGACCTTTTACCTACTCAAAAAACCAACAAATGAAACAATCTATCTGGGCGGGGAAGACTCTCAGGATTTCTTGTCAAAACAGAAACAATTGCAATTTACACTCACTCTGAACCATCAGATTCCAAACAATGACCAAGTGAGGCTTGGACTAGGACCTATTGTTGGCCAATCAATGACAGCCAGAGTGATTTGAGTTTAAGGCATGGTCGTTAAGAAAGAAATCTTGCCTGTAAACCCCAAGATATCTTGTGAAGTTGAGAAATCAAAATTTGTATTCCTTTGAGCAGAGTACCTGTAGGTAAGGTTATGATATCCTATGTGATAAAGAGAGAGGAGGAAGGGAGGGATGGAAGGAAGGAAGGAAGAAAGGAAGGAAGGAAGGAAGGAAGGAGCTGCGTTGCCCAAATGGAACTGGCCAGTTGGATCTCCAGTAGGGCAGCTGCTACTACTCACAGGTTGCTGTTTATTCTTGAAGAAGACCATGACCTCAGGCAGGTGATGCCATGACTTGCACAAGAATTGGATTTAAATGAGACAGGACTCTGCAAAGTCACCATTCTTACTCTCTTCTCTGGAACTATCTGGGTCCAGTGGTTAAGATATAGACCAGGAGGACTGGAGATGGCCCCACATCCATTATATTAAGTTTTGCAAATATTATCTCCATTTTTTTAAACAGATGAGGACATGCATATTCAGAGAGGTTGATTTTGGGTTGTGCAGCTAGTAAATGTTAATCTGGGACAAAAGTCCATATCTAACTCCAAAGTTCAGTACTATTACCACTCTGTCCCACGTAACTCTAATGCTTCATCCTCCATTAATAAAAAAATAGACAAACTAACCAAAAACAGCACCCTTCCCCCGAAAAAAAACCCCACAACTAAGCAAACCAGCAAATGTATTTTCATTGCAGGGAGCAATTCCTTCATGAATCCAGGACCAAAGGTTACATAAATTATGGAGAATTCATGTATCAAAATGGACCTTCTATGAGGTCATGGAAATAGTATCTTCATATAGATCTCTTTGTTGTGATGGATGTTTTCTGTCTTAATCAACAATAGTGAATGTGATTTGAGAGAAAGGGCTGTCCAAAGTCCTGTGTTCAATGGCTACTAGGAATGATGGGGTACAAGCCCAAGCCAAGACCTTTTCCCCTTGGATTGGGAAGACTTTCGTCACATTTGCCTGAAGGGCCCTGGAAAGTCTGGCCTTGGGGGGGGGGTGCTCTTTGGACTCCCCTTCCATTTGGCATTCCCTTCCTTTGATTTTAGCTTCCTTTTGATATTCCCAACTACTTAGCCTTCTCTTGAAGTCCAAGTTGCCCAGCCTAGATTGTGGATTGTCTGGACAGCCAGCCACTCCCATCAGGATCCTCCCTGGGTTTTAGCTAGCAAGATCATCCCTGGGACCCGAGCTTACCTGGTGACACCTGGATGCTTCCCTCAGTCTTTTCTGTATTTAAGTTCCTTCTTACCTCCATCAGGGGGCTCACATTCAATCCAATCAGTCTAGTTGAGATTCTCTCTGGCCCACTTGTGAATACAAGCGTTACAAATGCTTAGGCTCCTTAAGTCAATCCAAGGTAGTGAATCTTTAATAAACTTTGTTTTCCTTTGGTTTAAAGAAGTCTTGAGTCGAAGTCATTAGAGATCTGGCGTGTTGGTATTTTGGGTCTCCAGCATCAAGACACAAAGTTTTGAATGCTGCAGGCTGGTGTCAGCTGGGGTGTATGTGTTAGAAAGAGTTGTTTCCACTGCACTACATTTCAGCTGTAATAAGGGTTGGGCTTTTTCTAAGTAAGATGTCAGCACAGTCTCAGTCTCTAGAGACTATTTTTTTGAGTAGAATGAGAAGCAGATATTCACTGAACCCTGAAGTACCTCTTTGGACTCTGCATATGGAAGAGCTATACATTTGCCCTGGGGCAGGTATGTGTGCATCTCTTGCATTTTGTCTGTGCCCTTGAGGTGTAGGTGTGTCAGGTAGGCTTTATGTCCCTGAGTTCTCTGTGTATTCTCAGCCTTTGTCTCCCTGAGTTGTGTGGGAATTCCTGTGAGGGACCCAGGCATTCATAAAGCAGACCACAAACAGTATTATTCTGGATACTTACCAAAGACCAAAGGCCTAATAAATTAATGTTAACCCATCAGCAAACATTTGCTTTGCATTACATTATAAACTACTTGAAGGTAAGGATTGTCTTTGTTTTTATTTGTTTGCCTGGCAGGATAAGGTACCAGACACTTGACCTAAACTGCCAAGCATTCAAACTATGCTTCAGAGACTGCAACTCCAATGGGCTGCCACATTGTTTGAATGCGAAATGTACATTTGCTAAAAAGACTATTTTGTGAAGAACTCACATGGGGGAAGCAATCAGAGGATCAGAAGAAGGTGGTCAGAAGAGACGACATAAGGTCACTCTCAAGGTCTCTCTCAAGAACTTTGGAATTGATTGTGTGAAACAGGAGACACTGGCACAGGACCACACAGCATACATCAGAAAAGGTGCTGTGTGTGTTCTATAAGCAAAACAGAATTAAAACAGCTCAAAGGAAACACAGGATGCAAAAATTTAGTGTATACACTCCAAATGTTCACACTATCTATGCCTAATCTGTGGTAGAGCATTCTGAGCTTGTATTGGTCTGATCAGCCACAGTGAGACACATTAAAGCTTGACCTTATCATAGTGATGTCATTTTGGTCCTCTTCGAGAACAAAGAACAACCACACCATTTGCATTTTTATCCCCAGTGCTAATGCATGGCATTTAATAGCTACTTCATAAATGTTTATTGATTGACTACTTGATTTATCAGGTGCCATACTAGGTCCTGGGAGACACAAAAATAAAGTATGAAATAATCTTTACCCTAGGGGAAATATATTCTAAGCGGAAAACAACCACCACTTCTGCTACCAGTGCTGCCCTTGGACCAAGTTCCTAGTTTCATTTGGTCTTGCAAATGAACTCCTCAAGCTTTAGGTCCTTCATTGTGTTTAAATCGTACAAAAAAGGGTTTCACCCTTACATCCTCTAATTCAAGAATGTATAATATGAATCTGGATGTGTGGAAGGGTGGCAGGAAGGAGACCACTTGACCCTGGAGGGAGGTGGCCAGAATCCTGTTCAAGGACACATTGGAGGCCAGAGACAGAGAACAGAGAACAGGAGAAGGAGCTCAAGGGGGGCAGGGCTGCCACTTGGGAGTCTGGAGAGAACCTAAAGCAGACTTCCACAACTTGGCAGTAGTGATGTGGATACAAAGGTGCCCTAAGGGTTAATATGAAGGGTTGCTTTTCCAGTACTTTGTGAGACCCCTTCTAAGCTTGAGGCGGTCCTAAAGTCTCTTCACCTTATCTTGGAATACCATAAAACTTCCCCCTTATCCTGGACCACAAAATTCCTTGTCTGTCTCATCCTGGGTCATACATTTTCCCCTGTCTCCCTTATCCTGTCCTTATAAAAACAAGCTTCCGTTCCTCTGTAATTTGCTAGCCCTTCTTCCAGGGCTAGTTTGCTGCTTTTGCAGGGAAAGATGTGCTACTCCAGCAAGGATGGAGAGAAGACAGACAAGCAAGGCCTTGTGGGCAAGGGTATCTTCTCTCTGAACTGTAGTTCTCAAGCCAAACCCTCTGATCCTGGAGCTCTTCATTTTATGTCACTTGGAGGTTTTTTTAGCTTATTTTTGGGAGTGGGGGAGGGTAAGAGTGGAAAGCCAGAGAAAAACAAAGTACTGACAGTCAGTAAAGTTAACATAAGTGTTTTTTTTAAATGTAGATTTCTTTCTGAATCCTTTTTCATAATGTGAAATTACCAAAAGCAGGAATTGTCTTTATGTGTTACATCATCTCAGTAAAATGTAAACTCTGAGCATAGGGAATGGTTCCTTTCTGTCTTTGTATTCCAACTTCCTAGAAGAGTACCTCATATTTTTTGATAAATTTTTATTGATATCTTTTGGTTTTTTAATCAGAATTTATCCTAGTATACTTCCCTATTCCCAGAAAGCCATTCCATATAATTAATCATGTTTTTAAGAAAAAAAAGAGGAAGAAGGGACAAAGCAATTAGCAAAACTGATTGATACATCTAAAAAGTCTGAAAGTACAGGTAATGTGGCACAATTGTGGTAATGTGTAACTAGCCCTGGAAGAAGGACTAGCAATTTACAGAGGGATGGAAGCTTGTTTTCATAAGGACAGGCTGAGGGAGACAAGGGAAAATGTATGACCCAGGATAAAACAGACAAGGAATTTTGTGGTTCAGGATATGGGGGAAGTTTTATGGTATTCCAAGATAAGGTGAAGAGACTTTAGGACCCCCTCAAGCTTAGGAGGGGTCTCCACCTCTACAAATGATGGGTGGAGGGTATCTTCTCATAATTCTTTTCTGTCTGTTTTGAAATCATACTTGCTCTTTGTAACTTTGCAATATTCACTTTTGATTTCTTTTTGTGGTTGTTCTCTTTATTTACATTGTTTCAGTCACGGTGTATATTGTAGATATAAGATGTATATTATTTATTGTAAATATAAGATGTTGTATGTTGTTGTACATTGTCCCCATGTCTCTGATTATCTCACTCTGTATCAGATGGTATAAATTTTTCCATGCTTCTCCATAGTTTCAGCACAGTAGCACTTCATTATATGCTCGTACCACAATTGGATTTAGCTATGCCTATCTATTCAGTTCCTCACATATTTTGTTAATATTTTGTTTTTTTAATTAAATGTAAAAACAATTTTAACATTTCTATTTTTAAAAAAATTTGAACTCCAAAATCTCTCTCTCTTGTATTCTCCTCTCTCCATTATTGAGAAGGTAAGCAATTTGATATAGGTTATACATTACAGTCATGCAAAACATTTCTATATTAGTCATGTGAAAGAAATACAGACCAAAAAACCCCACAAAAATAAAGTTTTTAAAAAAAGCATGCTTGATCTCCATTCAGACTCCATCAGTTCTTTCTCTAGAGGAGGACATTTTTCATCGGAAGTCCTTCAGAACTGTCTTGGATCATTGTATTGCTGAGGAATGCTAAGTCATTCCTGGTTGATTATTATACAATATTGCCGTTACTGTGAACACTGTTCTGGTTCTGCTCACTTAACTTTGCATCAAGTTCATGTAAGTCTTTTTTTTCTTAAAGCATCCTGCTCTTCATTTTTTATAGCACAATAGTATTCCATGACAGTCATATACCACAACTTGTTCAGCTATTTTCCAATTCTTTGCCACCACAAAAAAAGGGCTGCTATAAATACTTTTTGTACATATAGGTTCTTTTCCTTTTTTTTTTTTAAATCTTTTTGGGATACAAACCTAGCAGTGGCATTGCTGGATTGAAGGTTTTATAGTCATTTTGGCATAGTTCCAAATTGATCTTCAGAATGGCTGAATCAGTTCACAACTCCAACAACACTGCTTTAGTGTCTCAATTTTCCCGCATCCTCTCCAACATATGTCATTTTCCTTTTCTGTCATATTAGATATTAAGTGTGGGGTGGTACCCCAGAGTTGTTTTAATTTGCATTTCTCTAATCAATAGTAATTCAAAGTGTTTTTTCATATTATAGATAACTTTGATGACTTCATTCGGAAACTGTTCATATCCTTTGACCATTTATCAATTGGAGAATGATGTGTATTCTTATGAAATTGACTTAGTTCTCTATATATTTGAGAAATTAAGTCTTTATCAGAGAAAGTTGTAGTTTTTTTCAGTTATGATTGCTGTCTATTTTTCTCCATCCTACTTTTATCTCTCTCTCTCTCTCTCTCTCTCTCTCCCTATCCCTCCTCAAAAGTGTTTTGCTTCTGATCACTATCTCCTCCAATCTGTCCTTCTATCAGCTTCCCTTTCTCACCTTTCCTCCTTCCTACTTTGATGAAGAGTATGCAACTGAGTATGTAAGTTATTCCCTCTCTAAACCAATTCTGAGTAAGATTCAACTATTGTCTATTATCCCATCTTCACCTCCCCTGTGAAAGCTCTTTTTGCATCTCTTTCACGTGATATAATTTACCCCATTCAACCTCTCCCTTTGCCTAGTGCCTCCCTCTTTCTTACCCCTTAATTTAATTTTTTTAAAGCTTTTTATAGTCAACTGACACCCATGTCCTCTGTTTATGTATACTTCTTCTAACTGCCCTAATGATGATAAATGTTTTTAGGACTTACATGTACCATCTTTCAGTGGAGGAATGAGAACAGTTTGACCTTTAGGATTTCTATTTACTGTTCACTTTTTTGTTGCTTTGGATTCTTGTATTTGAAAGTCAAAATTTCTATTCAGTTCTAGTCTTCCCATCAGGAATACTTGGAAGTATTCTATTTCAAGTGTCTATTTTTCTCCATGAAATATACTCAGTTTTCCTGGGTAGGTGATTCTTGGTTGTAATTCTAGCTTCTTTCTCCTTTGGACGATCACGTTCTAAGCCCTCTAAACCTTTCATGTAGAAGGTGATAAAGAAGGTGTTATCCTGATTATGTCTCTACAATATTTGAATTGTTTCTTTCTGGCTGCTTGCAATATTTCCTCCTTGACCTGGGAGCTCTGGAATTTGGCTATAATTTCCAGGGAGTTTTCATTCTGGGATCTCTTTTAGGAGATGACTGGTGGACTCTTTTAATTTTTATTTTACTCTCTGATTATAGGATAGTTTTCCTTGATGATTTTTTGGGAAATGAGGGTTAGGGTCTTTTTTTTTATCATGGCTTTCAGGTAGTCCGATAGGTGGAGTCTAGCCACTACCCTCAAAATCCCAACTTTCTCATATGAATTACTGCTTTGCTAGAACAGCAGGCATGTCCACCACATCCATCTAGTTTTGGATAGGATCACAATAGCCAGCCCATCCATCCAGTCCCAGGTAGGACCACAATAGCCAACCAATCGAAAGCAGAACCAATAGGACATTGAGCAGGATGTTTGACCATTAAATCACAACCTAAGTGAATGCCTGCCTAGTAAGAGTAAAGAACTGTTCTAAAGTGAACTCATAATGTAGAGAGGCTTATTATAATATCATTATCATATGTAAATATTCCCAGTGGGCTTTTCTATATTGATTCTATATGCACAGCTATACCAAGTTTAGGACCCCTCCCATATCGATAACTACCCCCTATATTTTAATTGCATGTTCTGCTCTACAAAAATCCCTGTCTTGCTTTAATTCTTGCTGGTTTGTTCTTGGAGCCAAACCCATTTTCTGAGAGGTGTAATTCTCAATAAAAGACTTTGCTTGGGTTGGAGATGGTCTAAATTTGTGGATTCTTTCAAGAACATACCTTGAACCTCAACACAATAATTCTTAAATTCTCTTTCCTGGATCTATTTTGTAGGTCTCTTTTTTCCAAAGAGACTTCACATTTTTCCTATTTTTTTCATTCTTTTGATTTTGTTTGATTGTTTCTTGATGTCTCATGGAGTCATTAGGTTCCATTTTCCCAATTCTAATTTTAAGGCATTATTTTCTTCAGTGAGCTTTTGTGCCTCCTCCATTTGGCCAATTCTACTCTTTTTTATTTCTTTTTAAAAAAAATTTATTTATTTTTAGTTTTCAACATTCATTTCCACAAGATTTTGAGTTTCAATTTTTCTCCCCGTGTCTCCCCCCCCCCCTACCCAAAGAAAACATGCATTCTGATTACCCCTTCCCCAATCTGCCCTCCCTTCTATCACACCTCTCCCTTCCCTTATCCCCATCTTCTCTTTTTTCTTGTAGGGCAAGACAGATTTCTATACTCCATTACCTCTGTATTTCTTATTTCCCAGTTGCATGCAAAAACAATTCTCAGCATTTGTTCCTAAAACTTTGTGTTCCAACTTCTCTCCCTTCCTCCCTCCCCACCCATCCCCACTGTGAAGGCAAGCAATTCAATATAGGCTATATATTTGTAGTTATGCAAAAGACTTCCATAATATCAATCTTGTGAAAGAGTATATTTCCCTCCATCCTATCCTGCCCCCCATTTATTCTGCTTTCTCTTTTGACCTTGTCCCTCCCTAAATGTGTTTACTCCTAATTACTCCCTCCTCCCATTAACTCTCCCTTCTATCATCCCCTCCTATACCCACTTATCCCCTTCTCCTCTACTTTCCTGTAGTGTAGGATAGATTTTCATACCAAATTGAGTGTGCATGTTATTCTTTCCTTAAGCCAAATGTGATGAGAGTAAGCTTCACTTTTTCCTTCTCACTCCCCACTTTTCCTCTCTGTTTAAAAAGCTTTTTCTTGCCTCTTTTATGAGAGAAAATTTGCCCCATTCTATATTTCTCTTTCTCCTCCCGATACATTTCTTTCTCACCCCTTAATTTTATTTTTTTAGATATCATCCCTTCCTGTTCAACTCACCCTGTGCCCTCTGTCTATGTGTGCATGTGTGTGTATAATCCCTCCAACTACCCAAATACTTAGAAAAGTTTTCTAATATTATCTTCCACATAGGAATGTAAAGAGTTCAACTTAATTAAGTCCCTTATGATTTTTTTTTCCTGTTTACCTTTTCATGTTTCTCAATTCATAAGTTTGAAAGTCAAATTTTCTATTCAGCTTTGGTATTTTCATCAAGAATGCTTGAAAGTCCTCTATTTCATTGAGGAATCATTTTTCCCCTGGGGTATTATATTCAGTTTTGCTGGATAGGTGATTCTTATTCTTGGTTTTAATCCTGGTTCCTTTGTCTTCTGGAATATCATATTCAAAGTTTTTCCATCCCTTAATGGAGAAGATGCTATATCTTGTGTTATCCTGATTGTATTTCCACAATACATGAATTGTTTCTTTCTGGCTGCTTGCAATATTTTTTCCTTGACTTGGGAACTCTGGAATCTGTCTATAATATTGCTAGAAGTTTTTCTTTTTGGATTTCTTTCAGGAGGTGATCAGTGGATTCTTTCAATATTTATTTTACCTATTTTATCTGGTTCTAGAACATCAGGGTAGTTTTCCTTAATAATTTCATAAAAGATGATTTCTAGGCTCTTTTTTTGATCATGGCTTTCAGGTAGTCCCATAATTTTTACATTGTATCTCCTGGATCTATTTTCTAGGTCAGTTGTTTTTCCAGTGAGATATTCCACATTGTCTTCTACTTTTTCATTCTTTTGGTTTTGTTTTGTAATTTCTTGGTTTTTTCATGAAGTCATTAGCTTCCAATTGCTTCATTCTAATTTTTAAAGCTTTATTTTCTTCAGTGAGCTTTTGAACCTTCTTTTCCATTTGATTAATTCTGCATTCTTCTCCTCATTGACTTTTTGGATCTCTTTTGCCATTTGGGTTAGTCTATTTTTAAAGGTGTTATTTTCTTCAATATTTTTTGAGTCTCCTTTAGTAAGCTGTTGACTTGCTTTTCACGATTTTCTTCCATTGCTTTCATTTTTCTTCCCAATTTTTCCTCCACCTCTCTTACTTGATTTTCAAAATCTTTTTGAGCTCTTCCATGGCCTGAGACCATTACATAATTTTTTGGAGGTTTTGGGTGCAGAACCTTGACTTTTGGGTCTTCCTCTGATGGTGTGCATTGTTCTTCCTTATCTGAAAGGATGGAAGAATACACCTGTTCACCAAGAAAGTGACCTTCTATAGTCTTATTTTTTCCCCCTTTTGAGCATTTTCCTAGCCTGTTACTTGACTTTTGAGTCCTTTGTCAAGAGGAGGGTATACTCTAGAAACCTGTAAGTTCTCAGTTCCTCCAAGGTGGCACAATCAAGTGAGAAGAGTTTACTCTTCTTCTGGCCTGAGCTCTCATCTGTGAGCAACCACAAGTTTTTCTGCCCAGGGTCTGTGACTAGAATTCCCTCTCCAGAGCCTCCACCAGCTCCACCAGGCCAGAGCTCCTCTTCACCCCAGGATTGCCACTCAGGGCTGAGACACATATCAGCAGCTTTATTCCCCCAAGGTCTTTAGGCTGAGGGCTCCAAAAATGGACACTGTGCCACTGTGGCTGCCATCACCCCAGGCCCAGTGCTAGGGCCAGACCCTGTTCCCTTCTCACCCAGGTGAAAGAGCTTTCTTACTGACCTTTGAAGCTGTCTTCGGCATTTGTGAGTTGAGAAATATGGGAACCACAGCTGCTGCCCATGATTCTGTGCCTTGAAACCTGCTTCAGACCTGTCCCTGCCATGCCATTGGCCAGGGCTGGACTATGCTCTGCTCTGAGTTACGTGTAATAGACCTTTCCTGTCTGCCTTCCTGGCTGCCTTGGACTGGAAATCTCTTTCAGTCTCTCATTTTGTGGCTTCTGCTGCTCTAGAATTTGCTTAGAGTAATTTTTTACAGGTATTTTATGGGTTATCAGGGGAGAGCTACAGCAGGTCTATCCTTCTACTCCACCATCTTCACAATTCTACTTTTTAAGGAGTTCTTTTCTCCAATGAATTTTTATACTTCCTTTTCCATTCAGTCCATTCTGATTTTTAAGGAGTTCTTCTCTTCAATGAACTTTTATGTCTCTTTTACCATTTGGCCTATTATATTTTTAAGGTGTTATTTTTCTTCTATATTTTTTGTGCCTCCTTTTCTAAGCTGTTAACTCTCTTTTCCAAGATTTTCTTGCATCACTGTCATTTCTTTTCCCAATTTGTCTTCTATATTTTTTATTTGATTTTTACAATCCTTTTTGAACTCTTCCAGGAATGCTTTTTGGGAGGTTTTGGATGTAGCTGTTTTGACTTTGTTTTCTTCTTCTGAGTTTTGTGTTTTGATCTTCCCTATTACCATAGTAACTTTCTGTGGTCAGGTTTTTTTTTGTTGTTGTTGTTTGCTCATTTCCTCCTATTTTTTGGTTTTTAACTATGTTAAAGTTGAGTTCTTCTTCTGGGGTGGAGGGAGTTCTGTCCTAAATTTTAAGTTTTTTGTGCAGCCATTTTCAGAACTCATTTTGCCAGGGGGGGAGGGGTGTCTGTAAATTTTCAGTTTTTCCAAGGGGAATAATCTAAGGAGAAACATATTGCTTTCCTAGCCTGTGCTCTGGTCTGTGAGTGACCCCAAGCACTCTTTTCTGCCCTACAACTGTGACCAGAATCCCTGCTCCCCAGCAGCTGGAAGCTCTATAGTGCCAGTGCTCCTCCTCACCCTAGGATTGTGACCCAGAGCCTCTTATGGGCAGCACAATAGAGTAATGCACCTAGTACCAGCAAAACAACCCCTGTAATCTCCTTTTGACCTGTTGTCAAACCCCTTTACTGTCTGTGGGCTGAGAGCTCTAAAAACAGCTGATTCAATTACCTCCAAGGTCTGTAATGGAGAGCATTTTGCCCTCATTCCAGTGAGATGGACTTTTCCTGCTTCCCTCCTAAGGTCTCTTGGGCTGGAAAATTGTTTTACTCCATCCTTTTCTTGGTTCTGCCTTTCATAATTTGTTTGAGGTGTTATTTTAAAATCATTTGGAGGGGAATTTAGGAGAGTTCAGGCAAATCCCTACCTTTACTCCACTATCTTGGCTTCACTTCCCCAGTGCTTCATGTGGTAATGAATGTTTGTTGAACTAAATTGATAAACAGCTATTGATCTATCTACTTTTTCATCTCTGTAAAATATTTGAGAACGACCTATGTATACAATGATATGCTTGATGAAAACCTAAGAAAAGCAAAGACAAATAATTTTCTATATGGACCAAATCTTCTCAGTCATACAGTTGATTAGACAGTGTAAAGAAAATGGCATCAAACAGTGTTTACTCTTTGTTGGTCTAAATAAAAAAATCATTTATCTCAATATAGCAAATGATGTGGTTTGCTCTCTATGGTAGTCTCTCTCTTAGCCATTTATCTCTCCCATATATATGTAAAGATCATGCTAGATTCTACATTGCCTCTTTTGAGCCTTACAGCAATTCTGTGAGGCAAGTACTACACTCATAAGAAGGTGGTGGTGATCAGGGCCTTGTCTCAGACAATTTAGAAAATATCCCTCCTTCCAGGTTTACCCCCGAGGCGGTATTCCACATGAGCTCCTCTTTTGCCCCACCCCACCCCAGGGACCTTGGTTCAGTTTTTTCTCTACTTCTCTCCACTCCCTGTAACCTTCAGTCACTTTGTGGTGTAGAAACCTTGAGGTGTCCCAGATATTTTTCTTCCTATATTAGTAGCACCCCAGATAAGCTCTTCTTTTGACCAGTTCTTCCTGATACACATGGCTTTTTTTCTGGCAGCCATACTCCTTAAGCTCTTTCAGGTAATCTAATAATTCTTAAATTTTCTCTCCTGGATTTATTTTCCAGGTCAGTTGCTTTTCCAATGAAGGATTTTTCTTCCATTTTCTTCCATTGTTTCTTGATGTCTCATAAAGTCATTAGGTTCCACTTGCCCAGTTTTAACTTTTAAGGAATTATTTTCCTCAGTGAACTTTTTATACCTCCTTTTCCATTTGGCCAATTCTACTTTTTAAGTTCTTTTCTCCAGTGAATTTTTATACATCTTTTTCCATTTGGCCAATTCTACTTTTTAAGTTCTTTTCTCCAGTGAATTTTTATACATCTTTTTCCATTTGGCCAATTCCGCTTTGTAAGAAGTTCTCTTCAGTGGACTTTTGTGCCTCTTTTACCATTTTGGCCTAATATGTTTTTTAAGTTGTTATTTTTCTTCCATTTTTTTGTGCCTCTTTTCCTAAACTGTTAACTCTCTTTTCCTTGACTTTCTTGTATCACTGTCAGCAATCCTCATCCTAGAAAGGGAGATTGAAGATCATTGCCAAGGGGAAGAGATATATATATATATGTATATATCAGTAATGGGTTACATATTTATTGTGTTATTTCTTGTAATATTTCTTGTCTGAGTGGGAGAGAGAGACATAATAAGAGACCCTCTTCTCCGAACAAGTGTTATGGTACTTGATAGAAGGGGTATATAGTTCCATGGTGGGGACTAAAAACCAAATTGGTATGGGATTTCATAGAATCAGTGCTGGCCCTAGAAGCAGTGAGAGTTCATGGTGAGGGCAAGGGTAGGACTGGGATCACGATTCAGTATTTAGAGGAAATATCACATGCTTGTCTAAGGGCCAAATTTAGTAGAAAAAGGTTTTGTCAAAACCAAAAATATTATTAACATAGAAAGGGAAAGTAAAAATGGGGTAGCATATGAATATAATAACAGAAATCAAAGTAACCAAATCAAAGTAAAAGAAAACATAGAAAATGTCACAAAGTTTAAGGGGAAAGGATTGATTTCTGGCAACTTATCTGGGGAAAGAAATATGGTGAAGGAAAGGGCAATAGAGAGAGGGGAAAAAGGAAGGAAGGAATTAGCAATTTAAGTATAACATGTCAAAATAGGTAGTTTATTAAAAGTCTTGGGGCCAGTATGATGGGCTCTGAGGTGCATTTGGTTCCTTCCTCTGTTGCTTTAGGAAGTTTACAAGAAGTTAGAAATACCATCACCATCAAAGTGAGCCCCCAGCTTGGAAAATTCAGTGTTTAGGCAGAGATGTGCTTCTTGTGTCTTAATTTATACTTATATTTCTTTCTAATTTCTGGTCTCTTTGTGAAAATTTCAGGTAAAATTTCAGGAAACATTTGGGTGAAGAAGCAGCAGAGTATATTATAATGCGTATAAATAGAAAGGTTCCCAGAGGTGGAGAAAGAGCAGATATTTTTTGGAACTTCCATCAGTCCTTGAGGAATCATGCACAACTGGCGGCCTAAGCAAGAAGAGTGTTTTGTTCTGGCATATCTTGAGGGCCAGCGGTCATCCTTTGTCTCTTCCTTTTCTGCTCAGTCTTAATTTCTCTTTCTTCTCATTGATTGTCTGTGCTTCTTATTTCCAGTTCAGCTCTTGATGTCCATAGTCTTTGCTTTCTATTGCCATACCTTTGAAATTTCTCTTGTCATGAACCAACTCTTCCTTTTTTGGATAGATCTTGAGAGTTTGACCCACTTCTTCATCAAAGCAGACTAACTGCTCTGTACCTAATTGAAATGTTTTGATTGATTCAAGGGGCTGTCTGGGCCTTGTTCATGTCTTGTGAGATGTGTTCTCATTTGGTAAATTTTAGCATCTTGACATTTACTTTGTTGTGATTAATCTACTCAATTGGATATTTTCTTCCCGGCCCCCCGCACCATTCCCCTATTATACATCAGAATCTTGAACATGGTAACACACAGTTTATAACAGTGAACCACTTTTCCTAGGCAACCATGTATTTGGGTTCCAGGTGTATTCCTACCTTCCTGAGAAAACACTTATTCATCCCTTACCATGGTGATGTGTAAAGGGAACCAAATAACTCTCCCTTTAAAGGTGTTCACAGGTCTCACTCTGCCTCTGACATTCATTCCATCTCACCAGCTTTGCTGCTACCATCTCAACCTTTCTCTCAAACACTTATCTTGGCTTCCCCTGAAAACACACTCACATAGAGAAAGAAGAAAACTCACTTCTGTTTATTTCCAGTTAGAACAAAGAGTAGATGACCCTTTCTTACCACACCTTACCACACCCTGTCCTATATCCAAGGATAGACATACATTCAAGGGAAAGAACAGGTAGTAATCTGCTATTTTAGGTTTTATGTACACATATGTGAACCACAAACAGTTCTTATCCTACTAGAGAGGATTTGCTACTTGCAGCCACCTCTACTTAGGACAGTTACATCCTATATAAGTGTACCCACTCTGTTGAAAAGCCAAGCTGTTCATTTCCAAGAGGTATTTTCACATATCCATTCATCCAGTGACCTGCTTGCATGAACTGAGATAATTTGCTCCTTGAGAGGACAAGCATGTGGGAAAAAACCTGAAAACTTCATTCCCTTCTTCTGAAGGAAACAAGTGGATTGACCCCTGGGCAAGAAGAGAACTGATGCACTTGTTTAACAAAAGTCTATTGGTCTCCATCAGAAGAGGCTGGTGGTGAAAGAAGGAGCACTTATTCAGGAGGAGTTGTGTCAGGTGCATTTTCTCCAGGATTATTCATCATATCTTTGTATTGGCGTTTGAAGAATCCAAGCTGTGAGGGTAGAGAGACACAGAGTTGGTGAGAAAGGGATGGAAATCATAGATATTTCCCTGTTTCTCATTTTCATACCAGGTACAAATCAAGGAGGTGGATACAATGATGGAAAACTCATCAGGAAAGAGAAAATTATGAAGATGCAGAGAGGTAGAAATGAGAGATGAAGCAGAAACAAAGAAATATGGGGCAAAGATGTGAGAAAATAGGAAGGGAAACACCATATAAAGAGTTAGAAAAGCAGAATGAGAAGAAAGGAGAGATGAGAGGTGAAAACAATGAAAAGAGAAGAAAAAAGTTATATAAGATAGTGCTGTGGGTAGTTGCAACTAAGTCTGTGTACTAATCAAAATTTATAGCAAATGCTCCATATAAAATGTAAGAACAGCAATGAGGAAACAAAGCAAAAGAAAGAAATAATAAATGACAGGAAAACTAATAGAAAAACCAAAGAAATGAATCAACACAAAAGAGATTCTATAACAATCAATATATATATATATATGACAAAAAAAATTTGAAAAGACAAATCTTCAGAATGAAAAAAAAGTGATGACAAAAGTAACAAGTATAATTCTAGAAGAGAGAATGAACATTCTTTAAGAGCATGGTTTACAATCAAAATATGAAAAATAAAGAATCTATATGATTGAAAATAAAATTATTGAAGGAATAATTTAAGAAATTAAGTGAGAATTGAGAAAATAGAAAAGTTAGTGGAAAATCTCAGTGCAGTGATATGCTATGATAGAATGACTCAGGCAGAATTAAAAAGGAAGAGATACAAGAACAAATAATTGCCAATTTTTTAATGTCAAAAGTAGAAAACCTCAGATCTCCATAAACCAGAAGAAACAAAAAGTCCAAATACAATAACTTAAGACATTTACCAAAAATTATTGAAATATGTGGCAGAGGGAAAATATGTAGGATTCTCAGAATACGACTCAAGAATAATTCT
This sequence comes from Potorous gilbertii, assembly GCA_028658325.1. NCBI lineage: Eukaryota > Metazoa > Chordata > Mammalia > Diprotodontia > Potoroidae > Potorous > Potorous gilbertii. The sequence goes on along the minus strand of JAQQSK010002088.1, from coordinate 62,810 downwards.
AAATTTAACTCACTCAGAACTGTAGTTGTTAAGTTCCAGTGGTTCATAGTCAAGAAAATAAGTTACCAAGAGGAAACAAGTTACATATCTACAAACATCAATTCAAATGACACAAAACAAATCAAAGAGGACCAAAAAAATATTAAATAATGGATTGAAATACAACATATTGAAAAGCAAAGGAAGTCTGTGCCCCCAAATTGGATCGCCTACAAAACTGAATGGAATTCATCATAGAAAGAAGACGGTTCTTCACTGTGACAAGAAATGTTAAATCTTTCCTTATGAATTGATTCAGAACTAGGAAGGGTCTTTGACATACAAATTAACCAAGCAGATGAAATTGAATGCAAGTAAGGAGTAAAGAATAATTTTGTGTTAACTGAATGTAACAGGAATTGGTTTTGGTTAGCTGTTTTCATTTTCTATGAGATAGGAGAATAAAAAAGGAAACTTCTTTTATTTCTTCTTCCTTTTTCTTTTCCCCAACTCATATGTTTCTCATATGTTCTCAGGTTAAGGAGCTGGTATTACTGCTTTATTTTCTATATTTCACATATGTGTCATTTGTAGTTTACAAATGTCATGGAGGGTTGTTTTTATAGCAATAGTCATGAAAGAAAAGAAGCTCAACTAACATAGAAATTGATCATTCAGTGCTCATAGAATAACTTCTTGTAGTTGTTAGTTGTATAGAAATCAACCTTTCTTGAAATTAGGTCTCTTTAACCAGTGACTCAATTTAGAGCATTCTATTGGACAGAGGTCTAATGGTTAACTTGAGTTACTATGAGTTACTATGTTCTTTCTGTTCTTAAAGATAATCCATCCTTGAATTTAGTTTTAAATTAAAATAGCATTCAATTATTCACACATTCATTACTTTTCAAGTGTGAATTGAAATATATTGTGTAATGTTTACTAACAAAAGCAATCTTTGCAATGACTCACATGGTATAAATAGTATTTCTGAATTTTCTCTTCTAAAAAAAGACTTTTGCTGTTTTAAAATCACATGTAACATGATGTTATGATCTCATGATCCTATAAAGGTCATTTAAAAAGGCTGCAAATTTGAGGAAAAAGATCCCTTTACAAAGGTCATCTGGAGGATTGAAAGATTTGGAGAGAAGAGAAAAACATATTTCTTAAAATCAAGGAAACTTCAACAAGATGGGGAAGGAGGAAGAGGAAGAAAGCTAATCCATTTTCCACATTTTCAGCTGGACTATATGAAGAAGGGTAAACAAAAATAAATAAAATTGCATCAATAAAAAAGAAACTGAGCTTGCCTTTGGTGTGTTTAGGAGAAGTGGCTAGTGATTAATAATAGATTCTAGGAGAATAGGATAGACTTTATCTGTGTTTATGTGGGTAGGATATTGAGTAAGATTAGAATGTTAAAAACAAAATAAATAGTATGATATCTTGTATTAATAAAAACGAAGACAGTAATGTAATAAAATCAAATGGAGGGAAAGCCAAATTTAACAATTATAACTTTGAGTGTTAACAGGCTGAATTCACCAATGAGAAGGAAGTAAATTTCAGAATGGATTAAAAACAAAACTCAGTAATTTGCTATGTACAAAAAGATATCTAGAGCACTGGGATCCATATAGACTTAAAGTAAAAAGCTGAGACAAAATCCGTTGAATACAAAAAATATTAGGAATGCAAAAAAAAAAAAGACAAATAGCCGCAGTTTTGACTTTGGATAATCCAATAGCAGATAGAGACAAGAAAGGAAACTATATTATTATTATAGGAATCATAAATAATGAAAATACAAATATTAAATAGATATGCATTAAATAGTTCAATAACCAAGCTCTTAAAGGTTAAGTTAAATTTAAAAGATCTGGATAGTAAGACATTGATTTGTGGTGACCCTAATACTCCTCAGACCTTGAAAAATCCAACAGAAAGAATATGATATTTTAGCTTTAGAGCTGGAAGTATCTTTAGAAGACATTAGAATCAAACCACTCATTTTACAAAAGTGAAAAATGAGACCTAGAAAAAGTCACTTGTCTAAGGCCTCATAAGTAGTAAGTGGTAGATCTGGGATTGGAACACTCAGGTTCTATGTATTCAATTCATTGTTCTTTCACCCTACCACATTGCCTCCAAAATTTGACTAAAATGTTAGAAAGCTGCATTTGACAAGCTAATAGACTTCTAAATGGAAATCTTAAGGAAAATACACATTTGCATATGGGTACAAAAAATAAAAACCAGCTAAGGATACCACCCCCCAATGTAAAAAAGCAGAAATCTTAAGCAACATGGATCATAAGGCAAAAGAATTATAATTAGTAAAAGAAATGTTATCAAAAGATGGAGACAAATTGATACTAAAAAGTCTTAAAAAATGAAGTCAAAGACAAAATCATAGAAATAATAATTAAAGGTAGTTCTTAGAGGAAGATTTATATTCATGTACATTTATATTAACAAAAAATTAATTAATTAACATGTGATTTAAAAACAGAAAATCAACAAGCACAAAAGACTGAAAATTAAAGGTAAGACATTGAATTAAAAACAAAAATTGAACAAAAGATAGAAAAGAACCTTTTTAAAAAGAGTAACAAAATTGAAAAACCATTAACTGATTTGACCTCTCCAATCAAATGTTTGATTATATCAAGATGCATAAAATCCCCCAATAAAGCACAGCATTCATTTATATTAAAAATACTGGAAAGCATAGACATGAAAGTAACTTTCCTCAATATGACTTTTTATTACCTAAAACCAATTGATACTTTTTTTCTTTGTAACAGAAAAAGACTGGAAGCTTTTTCAGTAATATCAAGACTGAAGCATGGATGCCTTCAGTCACCATTATTATGTTACATAATACTAGAAATGCTAACTATGGCAATTAAAAGAAAAAAATTAAGAAGATAAACATTGGCAAAAAGGAAGCAAAATTATCTCTACTTGACAATATCATAATAGCTTACTTGGAAAAGTCTAGAACCAGGGGTGGGGAACCTGTGGTCTCGAGGCCATACCACATGTGTGGCTCTCAAGTGTGGCCCTTTGACTGAATCCAAACTTTATAAATTTCCTTAATAAAAAGTCTAGACTCTAGATCCACCATTCAAGAATGGCTGTCATCAAAATGGGGACAATAACTTCAGCAAAGTAGTAATTTACGATATAAAATAAACCCACAGAAATTAGTTAGCCCTTCTGCATGTTAATAACAACAAAGAAGAAGAGATAGAAAGAGGAATCATTAAAAATAATAACAAAATACATCAAATACCTAGTTGTTAAGCTACCAAAACACATTAGATTACTTTTGGCTTCCTTGAAGTTTCTAGTAGAATTCCACATTTTCAAGAAGCTTTTCCTGGTCACCCTCAAAGCTAGTGCCTTTCCTTTGAAATTAGCTCCAATTTACCCAGGATATATCCTTGTATGTACATAATTGTTCTCATGTTATCTTTCCTATTAGAACGTGAACTCCTTGAGAGTATGTACTATTTTCCCATTTCTTTGTATCCTCAGTGAGCACATAGTAGGCATGTACTAAATGCTTATTGACTTGACTAACAACTACAAACACAAAACAAAATTTTACAAAAATAAGTCCTAAATGAGGGCAATTAACAATATGGTAAAAACGACGATATTACTTAAATTCTAGTCTGCGTATTAAGTGCTATACCAATCAAACTTTAAGAGGATATTTTAAATAATTAGACAAATAATACCAGATTTCTTATGAAAGAGCAAAAAAGTCAAACAGTGTTCTGGAAAAAATAATAATAAAAAGGGATGAAAGTAGTTTCGCATCAGCAGTTCTCAAATTGTATTATAAATTACTATCATGCTAGATAATTATATACTAGACAGTATATAGACTAATATACTGTCTATATACTAATAATAGTCTAGACTAATATAATACTAGGTATTATAGTACCTGGTACTATAGATACTAAAATAGAAAAAAAATGATGAATGAAATAGACAAGACTTCATAAATTCACAGTAAATTCACTGAGCACATTACTCTATAATGATGACACTAACCAAGAACACAAAGAACTAAAGAAAAGATTTTTTTTTTTATTCAACGACTGGGAAGATGATTCAGCTGTCTGGTGCAAAATAGGCCCAGACCAATAGCTTCCAATACAGCATCTTAATCCATGAGAGATTCCAAAGGGATGAATAAGCTCACATCCATAAGTCTTACTATGATGCGTCATTATAGGAAGGAAGTGATCCTGGGTTCTTAAAGGCTATGCAAACTCTGATAGATTTTACCATGCTTGAAAGGCTTTGAGAATGGTCCTAACCACAGACTAATTGTGTTTTCTCAGGAACAGGTTAGGTCAGTACAGAGAAACTTATCACCAATATTGTAAGCATGTGATGAAAGAGTCAGCCACGTGGTGGTTATATGTATATATGTAACCACTATGTGGTTATAACTGGTGGGTGTTGTTCTGAGAGGTAATAGTGGATCACTGGTAACTGCTTATTACCTGCTCCTTTTTGGAAGTGTTTGGAGCTGAATCCTTCCAGGCCATATCTATCTCCTCTCATGAGTCCAGTTCAGGGTGTGACTTTCTTGCAAGTCACTGCTTTTTCTTCCCTGTTTTTGTTTTCTTTGAAACTGGAGGCTTGAAATTTAGTCAGCCATATACTATTACAATATTTACTGTCTAGGGCAATATAACGACCTTTGGGTCTGGATGGCCCTATTTCTCTGCTATTTTGTGGCATTTATATTAGATGAAAAGTTACTAATTAAATCATAACTGCTCAGGTATAGCTCTCCTTTAAATAGTGTATCTTTTCAGCTGACTCTTGCTTTCCTTCATTCCCTTTTTCTTGAGATGGATTTAGTATAGCAACATTCAATACTAGCTTTTATAACCAACTGTGAACCTAAGGATAAAGGAAGTTGCTTTGATAAAAAGAAACCCCCCAAAAGAGTATATGACAGTATCTGCTATTGGATTAGCATAGGGAAGGGAAGTGGGGAAGAGGATAGACCAGGGGTTTGAAATCTGAGGCTTCAAGGCCATACTTGGTCTGCTAGGTCCTCAAGTGCATCCCTTTGACTGAATCCAAATTTCACAGAACAAATCCCCTTAATGGAAGGATTGGTTCTGTAAAACTTGAATTCAGTCAAAAGGCTGCACACAAGGACCTAGAGGGCCACATATGGCCTAAGGGCTGCAGGTTCCCCATCCCTGGAATAGATCCTTTAGAACTTCTCTCAGTCCTTAAAGCCACACTAGGCAGCAACTAACAGAAACCCTTTGAATCTCGGCCATAACAACATTAGGCAGAAATTGCACATTACTCAAGACAAATAGAGAGAATGCCAAAGTGGAAACAGCAAAATAGCATCACAAGAAACAATGGTAGGTCTTGTTGCATGAGAAATATGAGTTGCTTCTCTATGAAGTCTATCTATGCTATAAATTATATCTCAATGCATGCCTCTACACATGTGTGCTGTGCACACCTCATCCATTCCCCCCCCCCCATTGATCCATTTGTGAGATTATGCCTCAAGTTTATGAGGAAAATGTTTTATTGCTACTTTCTTACTATACTTTTTCATTAATTGCCTATAATTTGAATGAATGATACCCTCTGGTTGACTAGTAAAAGTCACTCCTCTACTTTAGTAGGGCTTATGAGCTATGGTCTTAAGCTGATCTATACTCATAGAACAGCATGATTCTAGGGTACCCATGTACCCTAGAAGTTGGAGACTTCCTCTAAGTGCTACAACTGTTTTTGGGGAGTCATTTATTATATCATATTCAATGAGTATGCTGAGGGTTTCTGTGATATGTTAAAAATAAAATCTAATCAATAAAATTGTTTAAAGAAAGAAAGAGGTTAAAAAAGAAGAAAACCTTTCAATCTGAGAGGTATGTTGGGGATAAAGGGTAGGGTAATGGATGTCACCTTGTACAGTCCAGCTGTGATCAGTGCTAAGAGCACCAGTCCCCCAACGCTGCTGCCCACAATGAGGGGAACAGGAGAATAAATTTCATATCGTTCAACTTTGGTCTCTGCCTGGAGGTCGGTTGGTAAGAGGTGACATTGAGGGAAAAGAAATTCCAATGAACAAAAGTAATCATATTGACTTTTTAAACCCACTTGTCTTCAATCTGTTTCAAACCAGAACTCAGGACTTCCTTATCTAAATTCTGATTTTTTTATTGAAACCTTATTCCCTTTGAATCCAAGCTACTTAACTAACCCAACACAAAACCTCTTTTTTTGTGGACTCCTAAAACAATAAGCCCCAAATTTGTACATAATGCATCTGGGAGCATTACCCCATAGATCAGACTCTTCCCAAACCCAGATTCTGCTCCTGTCTTGGAATATTTATACTCTGCTACAAAGGGTAGAGCTAAAGTGCTAGAATGGGGACTAGAGACCTGAGTTCAAATTCTGATTCTGCTACTTGTATGATATTATACAAGTCACTTAACTTCCAAGGACCTCAGTTTTCTTATCTCTTAAAAGAGAAGGCTGGACTAGATGATTTATAAGGTCCTTCCCAGCTCTAAGTCTAAGATCCTATGATCCCATGTGACAATAGATAGTTCCCACAAACATAGGTTACCTGGGCTTTCATAAACATCTGTCCTAGAAGTAGGGAATATAGGGATTCATTAAAAGTTATTTCAGCCAAGCTTCTGACCAACAGGTCGTTCCGCTCTGTCTGTGGGGAGAAAAAGGGGTGGCATGGGAAAAGGATTAAAACAACGAGTTCTTTGAGTTTAGACAAAGATTAGGGAATGTATCTAATTCTTGTGTGGGCAGAACAGCTGGTTTGAGATGGGAGTCTCTCATCTTATGTCTCTGTACCTGCTTGACCCAGCCAAAGCTCAGGTTGCCTTCGATGGTGAAGTTAAGTTTTTCCTGAATGCGAAATATGGGGATGTCACAGCTAGTTCTCTCACAGACAGCAATGGAGCAATTCTAGGAGGAAGAAGGAGTGACAGATGAGAGAGAAAGAAGCTCATAGATAAAAAAATAAAATAAGGTACTGTTAAGTTACAAGCACAACAATAAAAATAATCCTAACAGCTAACATTTAGGTAGCACTTTAATCCTCAAATGTAAGGTAGGCCTGATTACCCCAATTTATAGATGAGGAAACTGAGGCTGGAGGAAGCTAAGTGATTTTCCTAAGGTCACAAAAGTGTCCGTTGAATCCAGCTAACTAGATCAGGTAACTGGCTCTGATATGGTGCAAAAGCATCTGAATTTAACAATGGATCTTCTCTAGCTCGGACATGCAGGTATCCCAGGGTTTGGGTCCCTTCTTACCACTATTGATGTTTTACGAAGCTGTGCCAGAAAATCAGACTGACTGGGAACTTTTATTTCTGAAGTACATGAGATATTCTAAGGAGAGAGAGAGAGAGAGAGACTGTCAAAGATGAGGTCAAAATGAGAAATGCTGAATTAGCTTTGAAGGGGAGTCTGGAATTTTATTCAAGAGAAGTCTGAGAGACGCTACAGATTTCCAAGATGGGGGAACAAAGAGGGAGAGTTTCACATTTGAGCCAGGATTATATAGGTAAAAATGTGGGAATAGGAATACCTGGGGTTGGATGACCTTAGCATTCTCCCAAATGTTTTTCTCGTTCAACTTAATTGGGACCCAGAAGTCAATTTTGATGGGGACATTCCGTTGACCTAGGTTGTTCACCTGAACAGAGAAGGTGTGAATTTCAAGGTTCAGTTCCTATGTTCTCCTACATGCTCTTTTCTAAAACCAATTACTATGGTTTCTAGGAAGACAACTCTTTCTCTCATTTTCAAGATTTCAGGACCCAGGTGCAGAACTGTAACTAATATAAGGCAATTTGGGCTTTGTCCCATAGGCCATCTGGTTGGCGTGCAGGAAAGTTCTGTGTCCTCTCTTCTATTGTCTGGAGAACTCCTTGTTTGAATCTTGATTGTCTGCCAGTTTGTTCTGCTACAGAGGTTAGGGTGGGAGGAGTAGGTGGCCCCAGGAGAGGGCAAGAAAGTAAGGTTAATGACAGGAAAAGTCAGGAGAAGAGAGGGGAAAAGGACAGGCAATCCCTTCTCCAGAGGTTGTACCAAAAATTGACCTTTCTCCCACTTTTAAAACCCTTTTCTCCTGTTACCCTTTAACCTAATTCCTATCCAGTTCAGTCCTGATCCTCTAAACTACTTCTCTCTCACTCCCTCCGCATTCTATCCTTTCTTCCTCTGCCCTCTTTTTCATTGTGTACTCTGGAATGATTAACTGTTGTAAAAATTCCTTTCGTCTTAGATCTTTTCTGGTGTTCACTGAAACCTGGTTTTCCCCTGAATACATCATACCTCTTGGCACCATTTCTAAGGGTAGTAGTGGCTCATTCTCTCACATCATTTAGCTCACAGGGCCAAGATAAAGAGTTGGCATACTCGTTGTTCCCCACTGCCATCTTTAGATTCTCCCTCTATCTTCATCACCCTGCAATCACCTCCTTTAAAAATTTCTCTTTCTTGTCCAGAGTCCTGCTGCCTTTTCTGGGCACCTCTAAGTCATTCTCCCAAGAAATTCACTATCTGTTTTCTGTGCCACTCCAACACCTACCTCCTTCAAAAACCATGCTCCTGTCAGTTCTTTATCCTCCAGTTGATCAGAATGACCTTTCTCCAATTTATATCAACCATGAACAGTAGTGGTCAGATCTTTAAAGTTATACCTCATCTCTACACCCCTCTCCTCAATGTCTGCACCCCTCCACCATAACCTCTGCATACTCAATTACATTCGCCCCAGGTGTTAGAATTCCTAATTACAACTCTTTCCAGATGTCATGGTCTTCTACACCATTCCCCTACTTGGTATTTGTGCTTCAAACCAGGGCTGTTCTTCTCTTCTGAGTCTGAAAAGTTGAGATATTTTGTAGATTCTTCATGGCTGATGGAAGAAAAGGTAGAAAATGGTACAAGATTAGAAGCAATTCCACTAAATTTTAAGCTCCTGAAAGGCACAGACTGTTACTTAACCACTATTGTATTTGTCTATAATACCTTACCCTCTATATAAATATACGTTGATTGGATGAATGAAATGGCAGTGTAGAACTCCACATTAGGGAGACTTGTGGAGCATACCTCAGCTGGAATGACAGACGTAGGTGATGGGCAAGAAAGAGGATATAGGATCAGAGACTTAGAACAGGAAGGGAACTCATAGGTCATCTAACTCAGTGCCATCATTTTAGAAACAAGGAAATGTAGCTTCAGAAAAGTTGAGTGACTTGACCAAGTAAACACAAGTGGTTAAATGGCAGGGCTATTATTTAAATTCAGGTCTTTTGGTTGGAAAGTCAGTATTCATTCCATTGCCTCATACTGCCTCTTCTAGGATGTAGAATTCAGAGACACAGGGTAAAGAAGTAGTAAAAGACAGGGAGATAATATGTACACACACTTACAGCACATACTGTCACACAATAGTACAACTATGGACCAATCTGAGCATGGTAGAAAGACTATCTGCATCAGCAGCCTTCTGGGGGAGTGGAATGAAGGGAGTTGGTACCTGTTGATCACTGGGTAGATAGCATATTTCACTGGCAACTCCAACTGGAAGGAACTCTTGTTGGTAGTGGGTGCATTATTCTCACTAGAGAGAAGAGAGGGAGGTCCATCCAGATGAGGCCATAGGGAAGATTTGTTTGCCCAAGGATATTCAATAGGCATAGGGTGGAATCCCACCATCAACAAGAAGCAGGGTTTTCCATCAAAAGTCATTGATCTCACCTGACCACATTTGCCTTAAAGACCATTTTGTTTCCAAGGGAAGCCATAGGAGAGACATCAAATGTTGCATTCCAAATTATCTGAGTAGGGAGAGAAGAGGAAAGTGAGAAGAGGCTGAAAGGGAAGAAGTGAAGGAAGAAAGGGGAAAGGAGAAGATAAAAGTGGTATTGCTGACCTCACTTCCTGTCCGAAAGATGGGGTGACTAACTCTACACTGGCTGCTTCTTTCAGTCTTACTGTCAACTGTTCCTGAGTCACAGTGCACTGACATGGAACGATACCGTGGTTGATTCTGTGGAAGGGGAGGAAAGCAAAGGCAGCCAAGTTTACCACAGAGACAGAGATCTCTGAGGAGGGCACAAACTGGACAATACCGACTCTTAGATTTGAATTACCTGAATCATTGTTACTCGTCGAAAGGACAGTCCTGGGGGAAATAAGAAAGTCACCAAGGTCCCATAGGAATCTTCACCCTGGTTCCCCACAGTGACTGTCACATTTAGTTCTTGGAAACTGCCCACCACCAAGTATTGTAACCTTTAAGGGAAATGAGGGAGGCAGTTAGGAATTAAGAACTTAGAGGAGGACAACATGAAAAACAACTATGTACAAACAATGTATATATAGGATAAATTGAAATTTTTTAAAGGAGGGAGGTGACATGGTCAGACTTGTACTTTTGGAAAATCACTTTGGTGACTGAATGGAGGACGGATTGGAGAGGGAAGAGACTTGAGGCAGGCATACCCTGAAAGTTTTAATTCTCTCATCTCCAGAACTTATATCCTAGGTCCTTGCTGTCCAGGTTAGGGACTGAACCCTTGCCTAGTCCACTATTTTATATGGGTTGAAGTCACACTTCACCTCATTTTCTAGTCCCTGCCTATCATCTTGAGAGTTATGCCAAATGCCCTGCCACCAAGCCTTCCTCCCCTCTAGTTCTAGAGCCTTGGTCAAATCCATTCTGTTAGTGGAAGGATGTTGTAATCTATTTGTGGCACTGCTTACCATCCCAAATACTTTCCAGACTAAAATGACCTTCCTTAGCTACCACTTTTCTATGTGCATTGTCTCTCTCAGTAAGAGTGTAAACTTGAGGGCAGGAGCTGTCATTTAGTCATCAGATCAAAAGTATTTTTATACTGTGCTGGAGAAAAGTGTCATTTTTCCAGTCACCCAGGCTTGCAGTCTAAATGATGTCCTCAACTCTATTCTGTCACCCTGCACCCAATATCCAGTCTGTTGCCAAGGCCTGTTGATTTTACCTTCCTAACATCATTTAAGCTCAGATCTGAGAGGACAAAATTAATTTCTGGAAAAGTCTTCAGAAAAGCAAAATTATAAAACTTTTACAAGTTTTCCAAGAAATATGTCACAAGGGGTTATTGATGAAATATAGAACTAGCCAGAAAGTTGGAAAGTGAATACTTTGCATAATACTAAAAGAAGATCATCATTGGTGAGGGAAGATGAATGGCAAGCCTCTAGAAAAAGAGTTGAAAAACAAAGTCTAACAAGAGTAAAACCTTTGAGAAAAAGTAGCTAAGAGTTCCTATTTATCAGTTCACCAGAAAGAATAATGAAACTAGTATTAAGAAGGGAATGCAAAGACCATAATTTTTTTTGGGGGGGTGAGGCAATCAGGGTTAAGTGACTTGACCAGGCTCACACAGGTAATAAGTGTCTGAGTCTAGATTTGAACTCAGGTACTCCACACTTCAAGGCCAGTAGTGCTCTATCCACTGTGTCACCCAGCTGCCCTAAAAAACCATAATTTAGTGCAACTGCCACAAGTAGAAAAAACTGGTTATAAAAAGGAGACCTACATGGCTCCTCTAATGGAACAAAAATAGATCATTCAAAAGTTACTTTGAAAAAAATCAAACCTCTGGAAACAAAAAAGAACATATTAACGTAGATAAAGTGACTTGTGAAGGAAAAACCTGAGCCAATAGTCATACCATGTGTCCAGAATTTTGAAGTCCAACCAGAAATTAAAGAATATTTGTATAAATCCAAGTTACCCTTATCAAGTAATACATATGTTTATTTAACTTCAGACAATGAGGAAAAAGCAAATTTGAAAGACCAATGTTATGGGAAGTCCAAAGAGAACAACATGAAGAATATTTCTGCTGTTCCAGAAAGGGCTACGAGCCATTTATGTTGGGCCAAAAGAAACTATTACTGAAAGATGATCAACTACACCATAATCTTTTGACTATTTAGAATTGTAGAAAGTAACAATTCAAAACCATCTCTATATTCCCAAAAGTCTTAAAAAGAAAAAGTTTAAATCCTAAAATTCAACAAGAAAGAGATTACATTGAGAAACAAAGATGGCCCCTTTTCAAGACAGTTAAGGTATTAGCAGCCTCACAGCCTGCCACAAGACTACTACGTTTTTATTTGTTTATTTGTTTTCTTTTAATAGTGTTTTCACAAGACTGCTTCTAAGGAAATCCCCACAAAGGACTCAGTTATTTCCTTGATCTGGAAAAAGAAATATACATCATCCCCTAGAGTATGCCAAATATCACGCTGGGTATGGAGGAACACCCAGTAGACACCAGTCAGGACTCTTCGGATGATGAAAAGGAAGATTTACATTTGACCTCATGTAAGCATCTTGAAAAAGCAAAAGCAAGGGTAAGGTTTGATTTGGAAAGAAGCTCAGATGGTAACCAACACACATTTAAAAATCTTGCAAAGGTTCTAAGACTCCAAAAGACTCAGGGTGGAAAGAATTAGAGAGTCTGAATGCAGACCGAAACATCTATTTGCTTTATCTATTTTTTGTTTCATTTCTTCTTTCTCATGGTCATTCGACTGGTTATAATTCTTCTTTGCAATATGACTAATGTGAAAATATATTTAATGTGAATGGCAGCTATAATAGAGCCTATAGGAGGAGAGGGAGAGAAAATTTGAAACTCAAAATCTTTTGGAACTGAATGTTTTAAAACTTAAAATAATATAAAATATATAAATAATATATAAATATATTATATTTATAATATATACATATATAATATTTATAATATATAATATATAAATATATTATGTTCATAATATATACAAAATATATATTACATGCATAAATACATAAATAAATGAATTTAAATAAACTAACAAATAAATTAATAAATAACCCCAACAAAATAAATAAATAACAAATCTAATAAATTTAATAAATAAATGTATTGATTTATATAAATATATATAAAGGTATTATAATAATATATAAATAATATAAAATTTAAAAAATTAAAATCTTGCAAGACCAAATACTGCTCTGGGGTTTAAGAAGCAATTGAAAGAAAAGCTGTGGGTGGTTTCACCAGGCTTATTTCATGTAAACATCACAAACCCAGGTCTAGAGGAATCTGATCAGAAAAATAAGACCAAAAAGATGTTGCACAACGTTTGATCATTTGTGATGTTCTACAGTTGTTAAATAGCTTATATGTGAAATGCAAGTATGAGGATGAATATTAAGATCTGCTAATGAAATGTACAGAGGCAATTCTCTTATTTCGCAGTCCACTACACAATTCATCTCATTAGAATCATTGTTTTCACTGAAATACAAAATAAATATTTACGATGCAAAAAGAAAACAATAATGCTGAAGCCCTCGATATGTTGAAGCCTGGATATTTGAAACAGAGCAGATTTTAAGGAGAACAAAGAATGACACCAGCAATACCTCTTACCTCAGGAAGCTAAAAGTGATACTGAGATCGTCTTGGCAGATATTATCATTGCCACAGTTCTTCTCAAAGGGAAGCTGTAACAGAAAGGAATCCTGCATCCTGGTGTATCCTAGGCTGAGATCAAAAGTTCTGCTCCCCAGGTCTCTGCTCTTCCCCAGACCCCAGCAGCACTTCCCCAAACTCACAGCTTCTGAGAAGAGCCTTGGAGCATTCTCTGATAGAACAGGTCGGAGGTTTCCAGCGAAGGCAATGGGCTGTCCCACCAGAGAGAAGTTGAGGCTTAGGATGAGGGGACTCACTGAGTCCTCTACACATTTCTGAAGGAGAATTAGCATTAGGAAATCTGGTCATGTTATCCCACTGCCCTGATTTCAATGTCCCGCAGACATCTACTAGATGCAAGTTCCTTTGACTGGCACTTGAGATCTAAAGACTGGGATACCAAAGATAGAAAGATTCACCTTGAGGTGAAGGTTGGTGTTGTATATACTTTTGTAAGAATGTATAATGCTAATTTTTGTTTCTACAAATGAGGCCAGAGTAGAGTGAAAAACCTGGGAGAAAAGGTAGTGCTGAAAGAACTGAAATTTACACCAAGGATAAAGAGCAGGTACAGAAATAAGAAAGGTGGAAAGAGAAGACATTGTCAGGGAGATTTCAGAATTACAGTTGCAAAGAACTGGAAACAAAGTAGATGTTCATAGGTTGGGAAATAGCCACACAAAGAGTGACATGGTAATGTCATAGAATATTGCTGTGCTGTAAGAAATGACGAATAGGAGGAATACAGAGAAACCTGGAAAAATTTACATCATCTGATGCAAAGTAAAGTAAGCAGAGCCAAGAAAACAGAATACACAATCGCAATATAAATGGAAACAGCAAAACAACTAAAAGTGAATGACAAAATGACAAAAGAATACAAATCTTGACAAAAAAATTTACAAAGCATGGCTCTAAAGAAGAGATATGAGAAGACACTACCACTCTTCTCCTTTGTACAAGCAGACTCATGGCTGTGGAATACATTGTATATATTTTCAGATTTTTTCAAAATATTGATTTTGCTGATTTTTTTCTCTTGCTATTTTTTTCTTTATAAAATATTATTTGTTACATGAGATTGCTCTCTGGCAGAAATTCCATAAATGTAAAAATACAAAAGGTATCAATTAAAATTCACTTTAAAACAAATTTAGTTTGCTAGAGTAGAAACAGCAGTAGATTTGGAACCAGGTTCAAATCCAAAACCAAAATTCAAATCCAAGTAACAAAAATGTTACTTACTATTGTGTAGCTTTAGACAAGCCACTAAGTCTCTTTGGGACTCAGTTTACTTATATGTAAAATGATGGGGTTGGATTAGATGACATTTGGTCAATTCCAGTGCTAAATATATTATCCTATGTAAATGGAAGCCATAGCTCAAGCTTGGAAAGAATACAAGAGATGGGGGAAGATAGAAGGGCCTAGTCTGCTAGTGTCCATTGGGTCTTGAAGAGTTGGATATAATTAAACAACTGGACAACATACAAGGGTGGGGAACCTGTGACCTCAAAGCCACATGTGGCTTTCTAGGTCCTTGGGTGTGGCCTTTTGACTGAGTCCAAGTTTTACAAAACAAATCTTTTTACGAAGGGGATTTGTTCTGTGAAGTTTGGATTCAGCCAAAGGGCTGCACTTAAGGCCACATGCGGCCTTAAGGCCCCAGGTTCCATACTCCTGATGCAACAACAATGATGGGAGAAAGACAAGAACATGAATAATTACAATTGAAAGGAGGAGATAAAGTACAAAGGAAAAGTACAGCAAAACTGATGTGAGCATTTTAAGAAGTATTATTACTTTTGGGGTGACACAAGGGAGGGGCACGGAGAGAGAAAGGGATGACTGTTACGTAGTTTGGTCTTTATGATTTATTTTCATAGATGAATACTAAGTGTGTGTGTGTGTGTGTGTGTGTGTGTGTGTGTGTGTGTGTGTGTGTGTATGTGTATACCCTTCAGTGCTGAAGAAGACTATGCCATCAGAGAAATAATGACATGACTTGCACTTGACTTTGTTTTGAGTAAGGGAGGGCTATGCAGGTCACCAGCCTCACTTCTCCTCCAGAGTCATCTGAATCCAGAGATCAGATATTCATCAGGATGACTGGAGATGACCCAGGATGAGGCAGTTGGGGGATACCCTCATCCCAGGCTCACCGGTAACAGTAATTTCACTTCCTCACAGATATTCTTCATGCCAACAGTCAAGACTTTTCTCCTCCTATGGTTCTTTGTCTCATCAAAGATGGCTCGAGGTTTAGAGTGTCCAGGATCCAAAACCAGGTCATATGTCACGGAGCTCTGGACTTCACCTGGTAGGAATGGAAGAATTAAGGAAGAGAGATTCTTGACTCCTCCATTAAGATAAAGGGGAATGAAGACTCCCTGGGTTGCAGTATGGGTCTGTGATTTTTTTCTTTTTCTTTTTTTTAAATATTTATTTATTTGTATTTAGTTTTCAACATTCACTTTTATAAGATTTTGAGTTCCAAAATTTCCTCCCTTCCTCCTTGCCCTCTCCAAGATGTTGTGCAATTGATATAGGCCTTACACGTACAATCCTATTATTTAGGTCAGTGATTTAATTTTTGTTATTCTATTTGTTCATACTTGGACCACATACATGCATGCACGCACACATACGCACATACACACATACACACACACTGCGTGATTAGGGAGAACAGAAGCAGTAATGAAGTGAGTATCTGAGCGGCTTGTGAGTAGATGTTTACCTTAGTAACTCCTATTCCAGGAAATCACACCTTTTGATCATCTGTCCCCACTCGCCTGAAACCAGGCTTTATTTTACACTGTGTGAATGGAGCCCTAGGTTCTTATGGAGGAGAATAGAAAACAGAAGGATAGATGAGAGTGTCTGAGGTGAGCTCCTTCAGAAAGGCCTTCTGAGTAAAGTAATTTGGGTTGTTGGTGGAAGGTCACCAGCTTCACCAGCTTTGCTCAGTCCTTTGCACTTTTTCCTGAGGTGACTTCTATGGCAACCATGAGGGCTGAAACTAATGTCTTCACCACAGCTCCACCAAGCACCTTTGCAGTTTTTCTGAGTGGAGTACTTGCAACAGCTTGAAATGATTAAGGTTCTTGACCTAAGTTCTCAACCCAGGATTGAGAATACACACACACACACACACACACATATATATATATAAAATATAATAAGAGTAAAAATGAATTTTTGCATCACCACAGAGATTGAGAGCAGCCACTGAAGAAAAGCAGTTTAAAAGACAGACTTTAAAATACCAAAAAGTTTCTCTAACTAGCTGGCTGAGGACTACATCACTTATACTTAAAGATGGTCTTGGGACCATAAACATGAAAGTGTGTGTTGCTGAAGAAGGCCATACCATCAGAGAAATGATGACATGACTTGCACTTGACTTTGTTTTGTGTGAGGGAGGGCTGTGCAGGTCACCAGCCTCACTTCTCCTCCAGAGTCATCTGAATCCAGTGACCAGATATTCATCAGGATGACTGGAGATAACCCAGGATGAGGCAGTTGGGGTTAAGTGACTTGCCCAAGGTCACACAGCTAGTGAGTGTCGTGTCTGAGGTGAGATTTGAACTCAGGTCCTCCTGACTCCTGCACTGGTGCTCTATCCACTGCACCACCTAGCTGCCCCTAGACATGAAAGTATAAACATGAGAGGGAAACACTCTTCCTGCTATGGAGAAGTCTCACCACAGCTGGAGACTGTAATTAGCAGTAGAGAACAGCACCCATGAAGCTAAGGTGCCCATGAAAATCTGCAACAGCAGCAGTTCAGTGAAGAAGGAACACAGCAAGCAAACCCATCAGTACTGATGACACTATGGGGCAGCAGAAAGCAGCAGCAGGTCAGTGGAGATGCCCAAGCAGGAAGCTCATCTGGAACTCTCAGCAGAGAAATGGCGCCACCAACAGTACTGGAGGGAGGCAGGAGTTCCCCAGCTATGTGCATTCCCTAAGAATGTGTCTGGCCATATGTGTTCCTTGGCTATATGTATTCCCCAGGTGTATGCACGTCCATGAATTGTATATTTCCTGAATGGATTTCCTCTCCCACTTGTGTGGTAATTGTGAAAGAGTGTAGGAGCCCTGTGCATAGGGGAAAAATTTTTGTTTGCACTTATCTTGTTATGTTATAGGATTAAAAGTCTTGCTTTAAACTAATGTATTCTCTGGCTGATTGAGTAAAAGTAGATACATGGGTTGGGGATTCATGAGCTGTGATTTTTGAGTGGACTTTTACCCACAAAATTCCTTGACCTTGGGTAGCTTCCAGGATGTTCATGTATACAGGAGCCCCAGATGATTTTTTATCTCTTCCCCACCTTAGTAACCATGCCTGAGGTTATGTCTCTGATTTCCTCCTGAGCTAAGATAACATGGTTTTGGTTACAGATCTTCATCAGGATAGAGCAGCTAAGTGGCACAGTAGATAGAGTGCCGGGCCTAGAGTCAGGAACACTCATCTTCCCGAGTTCAAACCTGACCTCAGACATTTGTTAGCTGTATGACCCTGGGCAAGTCACTTAACCCTGTTTGCCTCAGTTTCCTCAGCAGCAGAGAAAGAAATGGCACATCATTCTAGTATCTTCATCAAAAAAAAAAAAACCCAAATGGGGTCACAGAGATCTGAACATAACTGGAAATGACCAAACAATTTCATCAGGATGACTTTGTAAGCAAGCAAAGGCTAAATGCCTTACTGGATAGCTATCCTTAGCTATTCACAATTTTGTTCAGCCCTCTTTCCACTCTGACTTCATGGAAGCCTTCCTTTATGCAAAACACACACCAGCATTTCCACTTGTTGAATTTGAACAGTTCTTCTAGGCTTATCTCAAGAGCTACCTTCTTTATAAAACTTTCCCAGATCCCTCCAGATGGAAATGATCTTTCATTTTTTATTTTTCTTACAACAATTTGGGTAGACTTCTTCTTCTACCAGCCTGTGTTGTATCTGCCCTCTCTGACCCCAATTATGTTGTGAGATCCTTGAGAATAAGGAATGGGTTCTTTTTAATCTGTGAATCCTCAATCCAAGCTCAGTACCTTATACACTCCAGATGTTTAATAAGTATTTGGTCTATAGAATTTTTATACCAGAACATATCATCACTAATTCTTACCTAGTCGGTCTGCTGTATTCTTTTGAGTAAAGAGACAGATTCTGGCGACTCCAGCCTCTTGATTGGTTTTCTCCTGTTCTCGACACTCAAATACAGACCTCTTCAACTCTTTGGGAGTAATTTTCATGGACACTTCCAATCTCAGGACTGGCTGGGTCCTATGGAGAAATAAAAGAGGTTCAGGAGGACAAAATTTGGTAGGGAATAGGCTTCCTGGGTTCTAGACAATAGAAAGAAGGGAACTAAGGAGTAGGATATCTTGGTAGCTTAGCAAAAACAGACATAATTCTCACCTGAGCAGCAGCACCTGTCCATTGGCCCCCACAGCCACATCCATGAGTCCATCCTGAGTGATGTCTTGCCCTCCACTCAATGACTGTCCAAAATATTGGAGTGTGGGGGAGAAGTGTGAACCTGCAATCCTCTGAGGAGAAAAAAAAATAGTCAGAGAGGCAATTGAGAATGGAGTAGGTTATAAAGTGATTAAACCACCCAGAGTGGATATTACTGCCAACTTCCTTAAAGAATTGCGGGAAATTTTCCTCTCTGGACAACAACTTTAAGACAGAATCTGGCCTCATGTTTTCACTTTAGCCCTTTATAGTGTGTTATCTACACATGATTTAGGGCAAAAGAGAGTTTTAGCTAATGTAAGGGGATCTTGTTATAGTTAAGTAATTTAGAGTTAAGTAAATTTAAAAAGTGCACAGTGTGGTTACTTTGTCTTGCCTTAGCTTTGAACACACAAACTTAGTTTTTGTAGTTCTCATCTACTTTACCATAAGCGTATTTTGTTGCCTCTCAGTCCAAGTTTGAATGAAACCAGACCCACTGGTTACATTCACCTACTTCATCTTCCCTAATTACAGATTTAAAATACATTCTTTGAAGCCACTTGAATCCCATGGTAGCTGCTTTTCTCTTCTTACATTCTTGGACCAGAATTTACTCCAATCAGACCCCTTTTCTAGGAATTAATCCATGCTAATTACATTCCCAAGAAACTACTTTCTAAGCAAGAATGCCAATTTGTTAATTTACAATGGGGAATATACCTGGCAGAACACCTTTTCTGGTCCCTGGGAGACTTACTCAGGAATACAAATTAGAGGTGGGGAGGTTGTTTTGTGAGTACAAAATTAGAACAATGGGAGCTGGAAGTTCTTGAGGGATAGATCTCCTCTCAACTGAGTTCTATCATCTAAAATATGAGCTTTGTCCTTTTATCTTGGAGTACACTTAATTTTTGCTCTTAAAACACATTATCCTGTTTTTATATTCTGAAGTCTCCTTCCTTGTCCTAGCTTATCTACATTATTCTTACTCAGTTAATTGCTTCAGGTCCATTTTGAAGTTACCATCTTTAAAACCCACATTTATATAACAGATGAAGAGAATGTCCTAGAATAACAGAATTGTTGAGTTGGAATGGACCTTGGAGATCAGGTAGACCAAGCTCTACCCACATAAAGAATCCCTGCAAATAATCTACTTGAAAACTTTCCGTGCATGGGAATTCACTCCTTGTCTTGCAATGTTCATTCTATTTTTTTCCAACAGCTGGAACTATTAGGAAGTTTTTTTTTCCACAATGAATCCAAATATGCTTCTCTGAAACTTCCACTAATTGTGATAGCAGATGGTCTTTTACCAAGATTATACCTGAAGCCTTTCCATTTTGGTAGAATAGGCACTATGCTAGAAGAGTCTTTAAAATGATAAGATACAAACTTATAGAAAGGTAATTTCAAGGACTTCAAAGGACTGTCCAGGAGAGTATTATTGTTTTTTTTAATGTTTATTCACTTAAGTTTTCAACATTCATTTCCACAAAATTTTGAGTTCCAAATTTTCTCCCCATTTCTCCCCTCCCCCCACCCCAAAACACCAAGCATTCTAATTACCCCTATCACCAATCTGCCCTCCCTTCAATCCCTCCCTTCCCTTATCCCCATCTTCTTTTTTGTCCTGTAGGGCAAGATAAATTTCTATACCCCATTACCTGTATTTCTTATTTCCTAGTTGTATGCAACAACAATACTCAATAGTTATTCCTAAAACTTTGAGTTCCAACTTTTCTTCCCCCCTCCCTCCCTCCCTCCCAATCCCCATTGGGAAGGCAAGCAATTCAATATAGGCCATATCTGTGTATTTTTGCACATTACTTCCATAATAGTCATGTTGTATAAGACTAACTATATTTCCCTCCATCCCATCCTGCCCCCCATTTCTTCTATTCTCTCTTTTGACCCTGTCCTTTCCCAAGAGCATTGACTTCTGATTGCCCTCCCATTTCCCTCCCTTCCATCACCCCTCCATTTTGCCCACTTATCCCCTTCTTCCCGACTTTTCTGTATTGTAAGATAGGTTTTCATACCAATACAAGTGTGCATTTCATTCCTTCCTTTCGTTTAATGTGATGAAAGTAAACTTCATGTTTTTTTTCTCACCTCTCCCCTTTTCCCCTTCACTGAAAAGTCTTTAACTTGCCTCTTTTATGAGAGATAATTAGCCCCATTCCATTTCTCCCTTTCTCCGCCCAATATATTTCTCTCTCACTGCTTAATTTCATTATTTTAAGATATAATCCCATCCTATTCTATTCACTTTGTGCTCTCTGTCTCACTGTGTGTGTGTGTGTGTGTGTGTGTGTGTGTGTGTGTGTGTGTAATCCCACCAACTACCCAGATACTGAAAAAAATTTCAAGAGTTACAAATATTGTCTTTCCATGTAGGAATATAAACAGTTCAACTTTAGTAAGTCCCTTATGATTTCCCTTTGCTGTTTACCTTTGCATGCTTCTCTTGATTCTTGTGTTTGAAAGTCAGATTTTCTTTTCAGCTCTGGTCTTTTCATCAAGAATGCTTGAAAGTCCTCTATTTCATTGAAATACCATTTTTTTGCCCTGAAGAATTATACTCAGTTTTGCTGGGTGGGTGATTCTTGATTTTTAGATCTAGTTCCTTTGACTTCTGGAATATCACATTCCATGCCCTTTGATCCCTTAGTGTAGAAGCTGCTAGATCTTGTGTTATCCCAATTGTATTTCCTCAATACTTGAATTGTTTCTTTCTAACTGCTTGCAATATTTTCTCCTTGACCTGGGGACTCTGGAATTTGGCCACAATGGTCCTAGGAGTTTCTTTCTTTTGGATCTCTTTCAGGAGGTGATCAGTGGATTCTTTCAATATTTATTTTGCCCCCTGATTCTAGAATATCAGGACAGTTTTCCTTGATAATTTCATGAAAGATGATGCCTAGGCTCTTTTTTTTGATCATGGCTTTCAGGCAGTCCCATCATTTTTAAATTATCTCTCCTGGATCTATTTTCCAGGTCAGTTGTTTTTCCAATGAGATATTTCACATTATGTTCCATTTTTTCACTCTTTTGGTTTTGTTTTGTGATTTCTTGGTTTCTCATAAAGTCATTAGCCTCCATCTATTCCATTCTAATTTTGAGAGAACTATTTTCTTCAGTGAGCTTTTGGACCTCCTTTTCCATTTGGCTAATTCTGCTTTTTAAAGAATTCTTCTCTTCATTGGCTTTTTGAATCTCTTTTGCCAATTGTGTTAGCCTATTTTAAATATGTTATTTTCTTCAGTATTTTTTGGGGGTCTCCTTTAGCAAGGTGTTGACCCACTTTTCATGCTTTTCTTGAATCTCTCTTATTTCTCTTCCCAATTTTTCCTCCACCTCTCTTGATTTTCAAAATCCTTTTTGAGCTCCTCCATGGCCTGAGCCCATTGAATATTTATTTTGGATGGTTGGGATACAGAAGCTTTGAGTTTTATGTCTTTCCCTGATGGTAAGCATTGTTATTCCTCATCCGAAAGGATAGGAGAAGATACCTGTTTACCAAGAAAGTAGCCTTCTATAGTCTTATTTTTCCCCCTTTTTTGGGCATTTTCCCAACCAGTTACTTGACTTTTGGGTCCTTTGTCAAGAGTAGGGTATACTCTGGGAATCTGTAAGATCTCAGTTCCCCCAAAGTGGCACAATCAAGTATCTACACTGCTATGGGAGCAACAAGAGATTTTTGTGCCCAGAATCTTAGCAGTTACCTCTCCACAGTCACCTGGACTCCAGTTCCACCAAGCCAGCACTGGGGGCTGAGAATCAGATAAGCTGCATGGGCAGGGCTGCCATTCAGTGTGAGATAATGATGAGCTGCCTCAGGGCCTCTACACAGGACTGAGGTAAGAATGGACTGCTCATCACCCCCAGGGGTTTTTACGATCCAACAATGGATGTGGGCTGCTGTAGGGGCTGCTGTGGGAACTGCTGCTGCCTGCCTGATGTGGCCTCTGTGGCTGCTACCTGAGGCTGGAGCTATGGGAAGGCCTTTCTCCCTTCCTGGACAGCTGAAAAAACCCTGTCACTGAGCTTTGGCATCTGTGGGTTGAGGGATCTGTGAAACGCTGTTACTGCAACTGGGCATTCGCTGCTATTGCAACTGGAGATTCCACCCCCAAGGTGTCCTCCTCCCAGAGCCACGCCTCATGGCCAAGACTGGGCTGGGCTCTGCTCTGCATCTGGTGCAGCAGATGTTTCCCATGGGGCTTTCAGGTCACCCTGGGCTAGAAATCTCCTCCACTCTGTTGTTCTCCACTTCTACTGCTCCAGAATTTGCTGGAGCAATATCTACAGATATTTTATGGGCTGTGTTGGGAAAGCCCGCATGAGTATATCTTTCTACTCCACCATCTTGGCTCCGCCCCCAGGAGAGTATTCTTAACAAGAATTCTTAAGAAAGTTCTTAACAAGAATCTCTTCTAATCTCTTCTAAAATACACCTCATGAGTCATTGTCTAGTCCAGAGTTGGGGAACCTGCAAGCTTGAGGCCACATGTGACCTTTCCAGGTCCTTGGTTTTGGTCTTTAGACCGATTCCAAGTTTTACATAACAAATCCTTTTATTAAGAGAATTTGTTCTATTAAGTTTGGATTGAGTCAAAGGGCTGCACTTCAAGACTTGGAGGCCACATGTGGTCTTGAGGATGAAGGTTCCCCACTCCTGAATTCTGACCTTCATTTGAAGACCTCCAGTGGAACTCCTGTTTATTCCACTCCACTTTTGGTAGTTCTAATTGTTAGAATTTTCTTCTTCCATTGAGACTAGATTTGCCCAGTTGGAACTTCTATTCATTGCTGTTATTATAGCCCTCTGGGTCCAAGCAAGACTGATTTAACCTTTCTTCCACATAGAACCTCAAATGCTTGGAGAAAACTATAGTGTCACCTCTGTATTTTCTCTCTCATGGGCAAAATTTCTCTAGTTTCTTTGACCATTTCTCATGTGGAAATAACTAATGGAGTTTCACCATCTTGGGTTGCCCTTCTATGGACCCTTTATCAGCTTAACAATGCCCTTCAAAAAATGTGGCAACAGAAATTTAACACAGTGTCCCAGATGTGATCTGAGTCTACAGTGGGGTCCTCCTTTGTCCCAAACATGATGTCTCTCTTAGGGTAACCTAAGATTTCATTAGCTTTCTTGGTTCTTGATTCATTGAACTTTTAGTCTAATAAAACCCTTAACTCCTCCAAAGCATGCAACTTTTTCTTTAGCCATCCTCTTTTTCCTTCTTCCACCAGGACTCAGGCTCTGCGCCTTGGACCCTGGGTTCCAATAGGTGAGTTTTTGCCTAATCTTGTTCATAACCAGGTCAGCACACACTTTTTGACTTCCAGACTTTGCTGCAGGACACATACATACATATATACATAACCCTTCTAACCCACCTACTTCCCAGTTTTCTTTTATATGCTGTTTTCCCTGTTATAAGACCTTTGACTTTGAGGGTGCTTAATAAATGCTAATCAATTTACTACTCTTTTTTATACAACCTGCTGTCAGCTATATCTCCTCTCTCTTGTACTTGTGAAGTGTATTTTTGAAGCAACATCTTTATATATATATGTACATATACACATATATGTGTATCTATCTATCCCTATTAAATTCCATCTTACCAGGTTCAGCCCAGTTGTCTAACTTGTAAAGATATTACATCATAACTATTAATCAGTGTCAAAATTCTTTTTCACAGCTTTGGGTTATCTGATAATATATGACTTTCTTCAAGGCATGGATAAGAATATTAAAAGACATAAAACCATAATGGCTACCTGAGGCATTCTACTGGAGACCTTCAAAGTTGACATGGAAAAAGTAATATCTACTTTTTGGATCTAGCCAATCAATAAGATGTAAATCCACTTCATTGTTCATTCTCACATTTCTCCAACTTTTATGCAAGAATTAACAGGGGAGATTTGGTCAAATGCTTCCATGAGATTTTTCTGAACTTCTATCTTAGTAATAATAAGAGCTGACATCTAAATAGCTCTTTAAGGTTTGCACTTTACCAACATCATCTCATTTTCATTCTCACAACAACCTTGGGAGATATGTATCACTGTTATCCTCATTTTATAGATGAGGAAACAGACCATCAAAAAAGACAAATGATTCATTTGGCATGACTTGTTCCTAATGAAGTCTGCTGGCCATTTGGGATCATTGCCTCCTTTTCTTTGTCATTCAGTCATTTTCAATCATGTTGTACTCTACATGACTTCATTTGGGGTTTTCTTGGCAAAGATACTAGAGTTGCCTCCTTTTCTAGATGTCCACTAATATTCCTCTAATAATATCTTTTAGAATTTTGTCAGCAATATAAAATCAAGCTATAGTTTTTAGTCTCTGTTCTTTTCTCCAATTTGAGAAATATATTAATGTTAACTCTTCTCCAATCCTGCAAAACGTTTTCTATTTTCCATAGTTTTTTGGAGATAACTGCCAGAGACTCAGGAATCCCATCTTCCAGTTCTTTCAGTAGTCTAGGATGTAGGTAATTTAGGCTTGGTGCCTTGAACTTAAAGGCAGCAAATATTCCCTCATTCTCTTCTTATTCATCTTGGGTTTTGAGTCCCTATTTTTAATTTTTGTTATGTCTTTTCCATCTAAAAATCATTGTCTTTGGAGAGAGAAACAAGATAGCTTTTGAGCAGCTCCTTGTCATCTTTTACCATTGATCAATCAACAAGCATTTATGAAGCATTTACTATGTTCAAGACACTACTGTAGGTACCAGAGATGGATACAAAAACGTTAACAGTCTCCATCCTCAAAGAGCCAAAATTCTATATTGCTACTGCCATGCTTCCTGATTGGGGGAAAAGGAAATCAATGCATCTCCTACTAGAATTGGTTTCTGTTTTCAGACTCTTTTCTTAAGTAATAACTCAAACACAGGTTAATATGCTAAATTCTTTTGTCTAGTACTGGATATATCCAATATCATAAAAAGAATGAACAGAAAATGCAAAGGAAAAGGCAGAGTTCTGGCTAGCAGTGCCCAGTGGAAATACTGTAGCCAGTGCCAGACTTACAACTGGAAAGTCAGGAAATGGCCTTCCTGCTTAGATACAAGGAAGGGGAGAGGGAGGGAGCAGTTAACACAGTGGTTTTCTCTATGGTTCAGAGCTTGGGGAAAGTTAAAATGTTTCTGAGGTGACATTCTCATCAAACTAAGTTTGTTCAGCACTGCAACCTCCTTGTCTTCACCACCAGACACTGATCACACATAGTCTCCCTGAGCGAAAGAACTAGAGAGAAAAAGCCTGGGTATCAGCACCTCCCTATATGTTTCTAATATTGAGGATAAATCTCAAACAGTCAAACTGTTTCAACTTTGTTCTCTTTCAGAGTTCTTTATGAATTATCACAGGACCCTAGCACAGTTCATCACCTCAGCACCTGGCTATCTAGATTATAATTATAGATATAGAATTATATTTTGATTATAGATTTTATATATATAAATATAGATTGTAATGATAATAGTTACCAGGTTATTATCACTTAATTAAAGCAAAGGTCAAATAGATATTAGAAGACAGGACAAAGATGAAAAGACATTATGTACAATGATAGCGGCTCCATCGCCAACCTATACATGATGTGTTGACCCTGAAAAATGGGCAAAAGTAATTATTCAATCAATGACAAATAGTCACTACAATGAAGTGACAAAAGAGTTCAGCAAAAATTTCAAGCATAACCTTAAAAAATTTTGTTCTAGGTAAAGATATATGTCATCCAAGGCCCTTTTTGGTTTAGAGTACCAATTCATTTGCAGAATGTTATGTGGAAGGATGACAGAAGATTACAAGCAGTTTGACCTCAAAAAGAGCAAAGCACAGTTGGGGGAAAAAATGAACCTGGTGCTAAAGGCATCCTAAAAGCATTTTAAGATGCCATGTATGCGTCTTTAGGTTTACGTTCTCACCTCCCACTTATGCTGACAGATTGGTTCTCTAGAGGGCTGATGTCTGCTTCTTCCCTCAGGTTTCTGTAGGTGGGCCTGGAGGATACAGGATGGTTTCCTACTGAATTCATGAGCCCTTATCAGTATATTGGGCAGTGACCGTCCAGTTGATAACAATTTTCCAGCTAGATTATCTAGTTGTTAGGTTGGGGTGTTTACTAGGGAGGTATAATAAGAATTCTACCCTCCCCTCCAAAGTTTGGGATATACTCCCTATAAATGCAGATAAGAGGAAAGAGAGCAGACATGTCAAAGGGTAACTCACTGCTTCTGGTTGGATAGAGGTCCTTTTCTCCCTTTGAGGGATCCTTATGAAGTTCCCCATAGATTCCTGCTGAGATCCCTGTAGAATTCTGAAGACGCCTTTTCTCAGTATGTTTAATTTGTCCTCAGTTTCTGATGCAAAAACTTGTCTCAATCACTGATGTTTCAGGGAAATCTAGATTTTCTAGCCTTTCAAAATTCATAGATCTTCTATTGGTTGAGGGGAGGGAAAAGATAGAATTTGTTCTTCCTTCTTCTAGGCAATTCCTTCTCAGGAGGTTGGTGGAGAATTGCTCCATCCCTTGACCAATATGCTATTGGAATATCTGATTCGAAACTGGCTTGTTGCTTCTGTTCAAGCCCTGTTGGGCATGATTGATACACTTTCTATTTAGGATCATCTAATTTCATCCAGTGGCTTGGAACACTTCATACCTTTATAACTCGATTAACTGGGTTGTTTACATCTAGTTTATACTTTGATTGATTGATTGTGTGACTGAAAGGAGAGTTCTCTTTAAATGTATTGAAGTACAAACTATCTTATTACTTTAATTGGGAGTGGGGGTAATTGATTGATGGTATCAATGGAGAATTCTAAACCTTCTGAGGGGTAGAGTAAACTCGCACCCTTATACCCTCCCCAGTTTATTCGCTATCCTCAGCAAAACTACTGGAATGTGTTTGGCAAAGTCCACAGTCCCAAATCCTGGAGAGCTCTCTGATGACTTAGGGAGACTCAGTATTTTCCTTTTGGAATGCCTTCCCCATTGCCTTCCACTAAAGTGTTTAGGAAAAGTGAAGGCAGGGCAGGTAGGTGGCTCTGTGAATAGATCACTAGCCCTGGAGTCAGGAGGAGGACATGAGTTCAAATGTAGCCTCAGACACTTGGCACTTAAGTGATCTTGGGCAAGTCACTTAACATCAAGTGCCTTGACAAAAAAAAAAAAGTCAAAATAGTATAATTTAAAAACAAATATTCTTCCATACTTCCAAGTGCATGGAGATACAATTTGACATATAAGCATCATTTTTACTAAATTCTCATGCTTACACTCCTTGCAAAAAGCCTTCCTTCAAACAAAAACAACAAAGAAAATGAAAAAGGAAACAGAAAAAATAGGAGAAACACAAAAGGAGATAAAAATCAAGCGTCCCTTCTCAGAGGGAAACTCTGGGTCTTAATAGAACTTCCAGAGCATATAGGGCTTTGTTAATATTAGAGATTAGGGACTTGAAGTCAACTAAAAGTTATATCCTCTCTATTTAGGTGAGAATTTGTTTTGGTTTTTGTGTAGCAACGCTAATCCATTTACTTCCAAGGGTACTGAGGCCTTTGTCTTCTCCCTCTCACTGAGAAGCATTTCTGCTCTAGGTTCAGTTAGGTACTCAGTCAGCAGCAGGGCTCCAGAGGATACTATAATTCACACTTTCCCTTTCCCACAAAGGGTTTTCTCTCCTCTGGATCCATACTACAGGTCATATTTAATTCTGAGCTAACTTAAAAAGTAAAAGAAAACCAAGCCTCCCTTTTAAAAGGGAAAGTCTACTCTTTCTGAGTTCCCAGAACACATAGAACTCTACACACAGGAATTAAGGCCCTGAGCGAGGTTGCCTAAAAGTCATTTCTTATCCTCAGGTGTCCTGGGGATCTCAAACTGTCCTTGGTGAAAAACCGTCAATAATTCCATTAGCATATGGGATATCCAAAGACAGTCTGAATAAAGTCTCTAGGAGTCCCTTTTCACATAGGACACACCAAAGTTTCACCAAGTTCTGTAGCATAAGTGAACGTCTGACTTCCTCGGAGTCTCTTCTAAAGGACAACTGAAATTTCCCCCAGTGGATTCTTACCACTTTAAAGACTATTCAAATGGAATTTCTAATTCACCCTTCACTAGGACAAATAAGTTAACTTAAAAGGAAAGCAATTCATAAAAGCCTTTAAATAAAGATATGCGATTCCCAAAGAAGGGATTAAGTGTTTGGGATAGATCATTTGGTGTTTCTAGGTCTGCATATAGACTTTACCCAATAGATCTGCAATTGACAAGGAACTCAGAGCAAGGTCTGGACTCATGTCACAATGCGATAAACATTCTGGGTCTGCTTAAAAGTATACCCACAGGCTAATAACTACAAATCAAAAGGATGCCCATCAATTGGTGAAAGGCTAAACAAGCTGTGATACGTGATTGTGATGGAATATTATTATGGTGTAAGAAATGATAAATAAGCAGGACAGTTTCAGAAAAACCTGGAAAAGACTTACATGAACGGATGCAAAGTTGAGTGAGCAGAAGTAGAATATTTGCACACAGTAACAGCCATACTGCACAGTGAAGAATTGTGAATGACTTAACTATTCTCAGCACTACAATGATCCAAGACAATCCTAAAGGACTAATGATGAAGCATACTATCCACCTCCAAGGAAAGAATTGATATTATTTGAATACAGATGAGAGTATGTTATTTTTCACTTTCTCTTTCATTATTTTTCTTTCATTTGAGTTTTGTACAAAATGACTAATATGGAAATGTTTTACATGATTTCACATGTAAAATCTGTATTTGATTGTTTACCATCTCAGGGAGGGAAGAAAGGAAGGAGGGATAGAATTTGGAACTCAAAACTTTTAAAAAAAATTTTAAAAATATTACCAAAAAACAAAAAAAATTGTTTTTAATATGTAATTGGGGAAAATATATATTTAAAAAGTATACATATATATACATAAGCATATATATACATGTATATATATGCATATACATTCATATGTACATATATACACACTTATGAACATTTATGGTGTGTTCTAGGTAAACTGCTAGGTACTAATGTTTTAGGGGTGCAAAAATCCATACTGATTCTAGTCTCAATACTCATAATGGGAACACATACAATAGATAATTTGTTTCATTTAAGCATTCAGACAAGAAAAAGTTATCACAAAGAAAGTGGTCTGACTCATAAGGAAAACACTTTGGAAAACTGATTGTACAGTGATAGGCTAGAACAAAAGAGAGAGAAAACAGTTAATTTTTCTCTAATGGCACCTGAAAAGTAGGGAATCTATTAAAGTTCTAGGTGGAGAATCTCTCCAGTAAGTCCCTGTAAATGTAAGGAGTTTTATATTTATATCAGAGAAAGCCCTCACATGTACCTGAGACTTTAAACTCACTTCCTCAAGCCCTATTTGCATTGGCATGTTGGGACCCCAGAATGTGGTTCCTGCTTCTCCCTTCAGTCTTAAAAGGGAGGTTGGGGGTGGTTTTCTAAGACTGTTCTTCAGATTCAATTAGATCAAATTTGGAAAACTGTAGAGTCCTTTACTATAAAGTTCATATTTTTTAACAGCATATAAAGTTATGGAGCCTTGAATTGTGGGACCTTGCCTTCTGTTTTGAAGAACTTAAATTGCAAATGACCCAAAAGGCAACAGAAAAACAGTGTGTATAAGTAGGGTGCGAGGTACTACTACTGATGATCTGAAGGTGACATTAAGGACATGGATGACTGGAAAGGAATGTGAGCTATAGTTCAGTGTCCAGCACAAAACAGGTGCTTAAGAAATGTTCATTGATTGTGTAACAAGAATGAGGGACAGTGTAGCTAGTGCTACACTGGTTTGCAAAAAATACCCAGAGAAGCTGAAAGTCTCTCTAGTTCATGGGGATAGATCCTCTATGAAGCACATGAATAAAAAATACCTAGGATAAGAAGGCATGAATGTACTGCAGTCTCTACTGATGGAGACAGTTTACACTGACAAGATATACATCCCTAGAATTATCAAAATCAGATTGTGATTGTTCAACTGGTTGCCATTGACTATTCCTGACTTAAGTGGCATGTGTGTGCTTCATTAACCTTCTATATCTTTTTATTTTTTTAACATAGGCTTCTTTCAGCATCTCCTATTCATTCCATTTTCTCCACTCACATGGCCGTCGCTCTAGGTACTCCTCTCCTCTGGCCTGCATCATCTATCTGCTATACCATAGCTGTCAAACACACATTCTGCTGGCTGCATTTTGGCAGGAACACTCCCGTAGGGCATGCAATGGATTAAAATGCCATTGGGAAATGTTTAGCAAAAGAAATAAAAAAAAATGGAACATATATAATGTTAATATATGGTTTCCAAGTCAATATGCAATCTGTAGGGATCCTTAGGTATAGTTTAGTGACCTCCGTTTCAATGTGAGTAGGGCACACTGCTCCATATCTGCCAAAGGGGTCAAACCAGCTCCCTCCCTTGCTCAAGAAGGTCCAGTGGCTCTTAACATCAAATAGAAACTTCTCTGTTTGGCATTAAAGTTCTTCACAATCCGGTTTTTACCTCCCTTTCCAGGACCATTATACATCACCTCTCTTTATATACTCTAGGTTTCAGTCACCTGTCTCCAGACCTTTGCAAAGTCTATCCTCCCTCAGACCTTGGAATGCTCTCTCTCCTCATCTTCTCCCCTCATAATTTCCAGTTTCATATAAGGTTCAGCTCAAAGGCCATTTCCTATACGAAGGTTTTCCTGATCCTCTGCCTGACTGTTAGTGTCTCTCCTTTGAAATTGCCTTGTATCTATTTTTCACATGCGCTTACTCATGTACACATTGTTCCCTCTGTCAGAACGTACACAGAACATACTTTTGAAAGTAGGGACTGTTTGGTTTTTATTTGTATCTCTAGTTCCCAGCACAGTTAGGCATTAATAAATCTTTGCTGATTGATCTAATTCTACATATTTTCCATACTTCACTCTTAGAGCTGATTTTTAAAATTCAAGTACAAGAATTAACTTTTATCACTATGAAATTTCAACTTTTGAGCTATTCTAGTCTGTCAACATTTTTTTTAAAATCCTGATTCTGTCACTGAATGTATCCCTTCTCAGCTTAGGGTGATGTGCAAATTTGATAAGTATGGCATATCCATCTCCAACTATACAAGGAAAAACTTCCAATACTGTTGGACCTGTTGTAGAATGGATTCTTGGTCAATTATGTATTTTAGAAGATAGTCTCAGAGATCCATTTCCACTCTAAGAATGTGTAAAGTCACTGATGCCCAAATATGGAAGGGTAGAATTATTCATACTTACAATAACTTTTATTGCAAAGACTGTCTTTTTAAATCTCTAATCCCTATTCCAAGCAAAGGGTTTTCACATAGTAGGTGTGGGACAAATGTTTACTTATTAAATTGAATGGGTATGCTTATATTTATGTGTGAACTGATACAATTATAATATTCATATGATTTGGGAGAGATGCTTTGAATCACAAAGAGAATAATGCAAGTAGACCTTGAGGGAAGCCAAGAAAAAATACTCAGAGGATGACAAGTTAGGAGAAATAACTAGGCTCACCTGGCTATAGGAAGAGTTGATGCTGGATCCAGCCATTCCATGAAACAAGTAGATGGCTCCTCGGTTCTCTTCTTCCCCTGGTGCCCCCACAGCCACATCTATCATCTTATCTCCGTTCAAATCCCCCAGCACAGCCAGGGCTGCCCCAAAACGACTGGATGTATGTCCTGGCTGCCCTCGAAGAACAACTTCACAGCTCCACTTAGCCTTCTGAAAAAACAAACATTGTAACAGACTCCAAATCCTGGGCCACGCTTCCAGCCACTCGCTTCAGGTATCATCTCTACCCAGGACCCAGATTCCCTGCCTCCCATCAATCTACTTACCCGCTTAGGTAAGGGGCAGATAGACACTTGGCCTCCCTGGTTCCGTTCATAGTAATGAGGAGCCCCAATAAGGATCAGGTCGGTGTTCCTATCTCCATTCACATCCACTGCACACAGGGTTGCCCCAAAATAGGAACCAATCTGAGGAAGATACAGATTAAGTCACTTAAGTCCACAGGGACTTTAGTGTGACCTTTTACTGGGCTCCTAACACTGTCCTTTGGATCACGGGGCAGGGGTGGGTGCATGGGAACCATGTGAGTTCCAAAGTCCCTTTCTTCTCTCACTTTCTATGTTTTGTTTCTAAGGACAAGTGCCGGGAATGGAGCGCACTCAGGTGATGTCAGGCTCCTGTGCCCTCTGACTCAAGGCAGAGTGAAGAGTTTAGAAGGTCCTGTTGAGGAGGCAGCTGGGGCTGACCTTGCAATAGAGGCCTCACCATCAGCCAGCCCTCTGGGACCATCTCTGCTGTGAATTCAGAAGTAGTTTGCAGCATAGCCTGGAACACAAGATTTTCCCAGGGAAATATCCCGGCATGAGACAGACAAAGAGAGAAAGCTCCTTGAGGAATAGCCCCATCTCCACCCCACATCCCCAACCCACCTACCCCTACCCCAGCTGCCCTGCTCTGCCATGACTGGGTCTTACCTTGTTCTCTTGCTCTTTCTTTTCCCAACTAAGACACAGGGCTAGGTCAGAGCAATAGATTGGGCCAGCCTAAAAACCAGGCCAGAGAGGCTCACATGCTTTCAGTGTTTATAGCTGTCTACAATTGGCCTCAGAGTGGGAGAGATGTTGGGGTTCTTATCAGGACTAGTGGCAACACTTACCACTCTCTTGCCTCCACAGATCAACTCGCTTGCCTTCCTAATTGTGCTAACCAATGGTTGAATAGGAATTCCGTTCCTTCAGGTTTGAATATCATGAAGAAAGTTTCATCTTTCAAGTTGCACAAATACTACCTTTTATCCACTCTGTGTACCTTTAATTGTTTACCCATGGATAGTTTAGGCCCTTATCAGTCTTGACTCTTACATATGTTTTTGTTATTCTTGAGTGAACTTGGATGAAGCTCTGTAAATGGAAATTACTGACCACAAGAAGTTGTCATGAAGGTGAGG
The DNA here is from genome assembly GCA_028658325.1 of Potorous gilbertii. Lineage (NCBI taxonomy): Eukaryota > Metazoa > Chordata > Mammalia > Diprotodontia > Potoroidae > Potorous > Potorous gilbertii. The sequence goes on along the minus strand of JAQQSK010002088.1, from coordinate 28,697 downwards.
AGACAGCTACATTCCTGAAGCTCTATCTGTGGGAAAGAGCTCTATGGCTTCAGATAGAGGGAGTGAAGCAGGAAGCGATAGCATCTCGTCATCCTTTCTCTCAGCCCCACCTCTCTTTGCACTTATACTAAACCCACTATCCACATCACCCACCTGTTTCCCCATGACCTCAGCTGTCTTCTCCCAAGTGTTAAAGCTCTTTTTGAACATTGCCACCATCCCTATGTGTTGATATCGAGGAGCTCCCATGACCAGACTCTGACTCGTTTTTTGAACAATGACATCCACAGAATAACCTGAAGAAATGAACCCACAAAATAAGGAGTGTACTTTCTCTTGTGGATCCTGTTTGAAATGAGGGAAGATTCTTCTTCATAGCTCTCATGTTCCCCAACGTAGAAGTATCTCCCTTACCCAGGTAAGCATCATTCATATTCAAGTTCGCCAGGGATATGTTGATGAATGTAGGTTTATCAATTTGATCATATATAAAGGCTCCACCAGACCAGCCAAAGCTTCCCACTGTACCCAGTAGAGGCCCATCCTAGGAGAAAAAGGTATCAGAACTAGAAGGGAGGAGAAAATTTGTGAAATCCTTACTGCTCAGCAGAACTGTGCCCACATCCCACTTCCCTCTGGTGTAAAGAATGGATGAAGTACTCCATCTGCCCATCCAGACAGGAGGAATGATTCCTACTGACTCTTCTACCTTCTCTCTGGATCTTATTCCAGTTTATACCACTTCTACCCTATTTCCTTACCACCCTGGACTTGTGTAAAATCCACTCACAGAGGTGAACACACTACTGAAACCTTCTTGAGACATCTCATACTCGAAAGAACTATTGCTCCCTGATTGGGTACCTATGGGAGACAAAATGACCAGATTTAGAGAGGGTAGAGAAGGCAACATAAGGAAAAATAGAGGATGAGGATCCAATCACCTCTATTTCAGAAGAATAGACTCTAAAGAAGAATTAGAGGCTAGGAATCAAAAGATTTGTGTTTTGTTGAACAGGAAAGAGACTAAGATCTGGACAGCAAGATACAGGAATGATTGTTTAGAATTAGACTGCCCTCGGAAGCCAAAAATCTATTGAGTGGGAGGGAATGTGATTGTGTGAGGATGAAAGATACTAGCCTTGGACGTGGGCAGTGGGAATCCCATCTTACCTTCAATGGCATAAATCTTCTCCTGCAATTGATTTTGGATGTTCTTCAGAGCATCAAAGTTTTCCACCTGAAAGATGTGCTCCTGTGGTGGATCAGATGCAATGGTCCTCAGTTCTTGCAGAGCAGATGGAGTTCTAAAGGCACGCCCCACCTGTCAACAGGGTATAGCAGCAGAATCAGGGTCAGATTTTTTGGAACAGATATTTACCTTCTGGAAATTTCTGAGGAAACAGAATCTCAACTCTGTTCCCTTTGTTAGGAGATAACAGGGTTCATGGAGGGGCAGAAGGAGCTGTAGGGGGTGTGTTTATGTCTTAAAAGAGAAACTACAAGAGAGGGAAAGCAAGAATTACAGCTATCCTGCTTGAGAAAGAGCCAGGGAGAAGTTCTTGTTGTTCCATACCCCAATTGCATATCGGATGACCCCTTCTTTCTCTGCCTCTGGGATGACACTTCTGTAATTCAAACTATCTCCCTGTATCTGACCATCTGTGATGACAATGAGAATCTTGGTGGCATCCTTCCGGGCTCCATTCCATTCTTTAAATAGTTCTCGTCTGTCCAAGAAAAAAAAGGGTATGGTTTTCAATTTCCACTAAATAAAGTTGTCACAGACTTTGAGAGGGATATCCCAGCAGCTTAGCTAATACAGAGTTAAGGGCAGGACAGATCATGAGCTGAACCCTGAAGTGTGTCTAGTTTGGAGAAGGAACAGAAGATGAATAGAGCACAAGGCTGACTTACAATCAGTTATGAGAGGGGCCATGCATGGAAGAAGGGCTTGATACAGGCCCAAGATAAGATAAGAGAGTTCTTGGTGATCATGCCCATTTACCAGTGTTTTAATCCAACCATTACTTATGAAGTGCCTCCTTGATTTTAAAAGACACTGTGCCAGGCACTTAGAGGTACTTGAAAAAAACACCAAACAAAAATTAGTCCTCTTGACCTGAGTGAAGGGGAAATGTTGGAAAAGAACACTGGGAAGATCTCAGAGATGATGGTTGTAAAAGTGTACACCTTCTCATGATCTCCTTTACAAATAAAGATAGGAATGCTGAAAAGAAATTAAATTCTCAGAAATCCTCACATGAAGATTTAAAATAAGCAAGCAAAATGAAAGAGAGCTCTCATACAATGACAACGTGTTTTGGAATAAGAGGTAGAGAAAAAAAATGTCAGGAAAAATGTATATTGAAGTAGCATCCACTGCTGTATAAGAAACAATATAGGGCTTTCTGAAATACACAATTATATCTTAGGAGGAAGTAATGGTGAAACTCTGCAATTTTGAAATCAACATGGAGAAAATATCAAGAAAATAGAAGCAGATGAAATCAGAATTAACATAGTGGAGAGCAGAATACTAGGAGATACCAGTGAGACAACGCAAGATCAGAAAATAATGGAACTGGAAAAAGATTGTAAAATAACATGGTTGGAAGGGGTGAATTTGGAGAACAGATAAAGAAATAAAATGTTACGGTGGTTGAACAAAATGTTAAGAATCATAAGAATCTGACCATTATACGTCAGCAAATTATAAAAGAAAACTCCCCAGAAGTATAAAAAATAATAACATACTTGAAATATAAAGGATTCATAGAACTCTAAAAAGGAGGGACTCAAAATTGAGCTCTCTTAAGTATACAACTGTTATACTTCAAAACTATTTTAAAGCAAAAAATACATATACTTCAAGATGAGAGAAGGATAATTTATAAAAAAAATCAATTTAGATCTCATAGGATGTTTTATAAGGATGCTACCCCTACATTTTCCAAATCCCATCCCAACGCAGACCTGAAACATGCAAGTATCAGCTTATTCAAGTCCCAACCAGGAAGAATCCTGATGTTATGTCACCCAAACCTAAACCTGCATTAGAAATTTATAAGTTCAGACCAAAAAGGTGGTAATCAGATTTTACCCTAGATTACTTGGGACACAATGAAATCTGCAGTTCCCTAGCCTTAGCCAACTCAGAGATCCTAAGAACCCAGCACTCAAGACCCCAAGAAAGCAGCAGGGTCCTAGAATAAAAGATTAGGAGTAAAGAAGACCTCAAGATTCCCTTCAGAAGTGGGCAGCCTGGAAAAAAGACTAAACTACAAGACAAGGATACCCATGATGAATACCTATTATGGAGTCAGGGACTCCCAAGGCAAAAACTCAGATGATGAGAATAGGTCCACAATATTTAGAAACAAAGAAGCACAACTTGGTACAAAGTCAACTAGAATTGTTGGAAGCAATGAGGAAAGAGATTCTTAAAAATCGTATTATTAATGAAAACATTTTGTGAGGAAAGAATTACAAAAGAAATAAGAACTCTAGAGGAAAGATTAACATCTTTCTGCAAGAAGTACAAAACAATACCCAGGTAATAGGTTCCCTGAATATTAGAATGGATCAAACAGAAATTAAGGACTATATGAGGCAGTAAAAAATAGCAAAAGCAAAGTTCAACAGCTGAAAAAAGTAGAAAAAATATAAAATGCCTCATATGAAAAACAACAGATCTGGAAAACAGTTAAAGGAGAAACAAATAGTCAAAGAACCATTAGGTTACTTGGATGCCATGACCACAAAAGAGCTTGGATATGATATTTCAAAGAATCATGAAAGAAAATTTCCTGGTTCAATTAGAAACAGAAGAAAAAAATAGAAAGAATCCACCAGACTCATTACTGCCGATCTGCCCTGTGTGCTTGTCCACCTGCAGAAATGCTCTGGTTGTTTACAGTCCTTTGTCAGATAAGGCCAGTGTTTAGGGCACTGGCCCCCCACCTGACATATGCTTATGCTAAAGATGTCAGATTTGGAGCAGATGCCCGAGCTTTAATACTTCAAGGTGTAGATCTTTTAGCTGATGCAGTTGCCGTTGTTATGGGGTTAAAGGGAACAATTATGATCATTGAACAAAGTTGGGGAAGTCCCAAGGTAACAAAAGATGATGTGACTGTTGCAAAAGCAATTGATTTGAAGGACAAATATAAAAATATTGGTGCCAGGATAGTTTAGGATGTTGCCAATAACATAAATGAAGAGGTTGGGGATGGCACTACCACAGCTACTGTCCTTGCTAAGGAAGATTTTGAGAAGATTAGCAAAGGAACAAATCCAATGGAATTTAGGAGAGGTGTGATGTTGGCTGTTGATGCTGACATTACTGAATTCAAGAAGAAGTCTAAACCTGTCACAACCCCTGAAGAAATTTCTCAGGTTGCTACAATTTTGTAAATGGAGACCAAGAAATTGGCAACATAATATCTGACACAATGAAAAAGTTTGAATAAAAGAGTGTCATCACAGTAAAGGATGAAAAAACATTTGATGATGAGTTGGAAATTATTGAAGGCATGATGTTTGACAGAGGTTATATTTCTCCATATTTTATCAATGCAGCTAAAGGTCAGAAATGTGAATTCCAAGATGCCTATGTTCTCTTAAGTGAAAGAAAGATCTCTAGTATCTATTGTATCTGCTCTCGAAATTGTAAATGCCCACTGTATGTATTTAGTCATACTTGCTGAAGATGTAGATGGAGAAGCACTAAGTATAGTGGAAAATTTGGGTTGTAGGATGTTGCAGTAAAAGCTCCAGGATTTGGTAACAATCAAGATATTAAAGATATTAAGGATATGAGTATAGCTACTGGTAGTACAGTATTTGGAGAAGAGGGATTGGCTCTGAATCTTGAGGATATTTAAGCTCACAACTTTGGGAAAAGTTGGAGAAGTCATTGTGACACAAGATGATGCATGCTTTTGAAAGGAAAGGGTGAAAAATCCCAGGCTGAAAAACATGTTCAAGAAATCATTGAACAATTAGAGATTACTACCAGTGACTCTGAAAAAGAAAAATTAAATGAATGTTTGGCCAAACTTTCTGATAGGGTAGCTGTAGTAAAGTTGGTGGAACAAGTGATGTAGAAGTGAATGAAAAGAAAGGTGTGGTTACTGATGCACTTAACGCTGCTGTTGAAGAAGGCATAGTTCTGGGAGGTGGCTGTGTCTTGCTTTGATGCAATCTTGCCTTAGGAATATTAACTCCAGCTAATGAAGATCAAAAACTTGGAATAGAAATAATTAAGAAGTCATTGAAAATCCCTGCAATGACTATTGCTAGGAGTGCAGGTGTTGAAGGCTCATTGATAATTGAGAAAACTGAACAAAGCTCCTCAGAGATAGGTTATGATGCCATGCCTGGAGATCGTGTTCGTCCTTTGTTTTCAAAGAAGACCATGCCATCAGAGAAATGATGACACGACTTGCATTTGACTTTGTTTTGAGTGAAGGAGGGCTGTGCAAGGTCACCAGCCTCACTTCTCCTTCTGAGTCATCTGGATCCAGTGATCAGATACTCATCGGGATGACTGGAGATGACCCAGGATGCAGTGGGAGACTTTTCACCTACCCACTTAGAGGGAGGTAATGTCCATTGAGTGAACAGGCCTCTTTAAGAAGTAGTCAGGGAATGGCCCTTTTAATGAGCCAAAGAAAAAAAAATAACTAAATCAAACTGGAGGGAAAGAGAAATTTGTTATTATTGATAATCACTGTAAGCCAGTCATTAAATGGAGAAAGTAATTTACCTCCCTCTAAGGGAGACTTGTCAGTATGGTTGAAAAAGGAATAATTGACCCAACGAAGGCTGTAAAAACTGCTTTGTTGGATGCCACTGATGCAGCTTCTCTGTTAACTACAGCAGAAGTTGTGTTACTGAAATTCCTAAAGAAGAGAAAGAACCTGCCATGGGAAGGATGGGTGGTACGGGAGGAGGCATGGGAGGTGGCATGTTCTAATTTCCTGGAATAATGCTCTATCATTATGATCTGTGATGCAAGCAAGTCTCAAGGCAGGGTTCTGCACAAACTTTGGAGAAGTCAGTTGGAGAGAGGACTGAAGTAAAGGCTGATGTTCAAGAAAATCGCTGTTACCATCAGTTACTGGTTTCAGTTGACAGAATATATAATGGTTTACTGCTGTCATTATCCATGATAAAGATAATTGATTTTGGGTTTTTTTTTAAATAAAGCCATTTGTACATTCCTAATACTGGGTGCAAGACTCATGTACCAATATTTTGCCTTCAACTTAGACCAGTTGGGGCATTTTTACTAATATTCTGTTAAATCAGAATTTTAGTGTTTGCCATTACTAGAAGGAAAGTTCAGAAGCAGCCTTTCGGTGCAAATGAAAGTTAATTAAAATTGTGTACAAAGTAGAGAAATATCCAATTATATGATGAGCTTTGTGTAATAAAATTGTTTTAAAAAAATCCACCAGCCACCTCCTGAAACACAAAATGAAAATGCCCAGGAACATGACAGGAAACATTCGGAGGTTAGACAAAATACTGTAAACCTCTAGAGAAAATGTTCAACTATTTTCAACCATGTTCAAACAAAAAAAAAATCCCAAAGTCTTCCTTTAAAGAGAGTTCAAGAACCCAGACAACTCTTCATTTCCCATCAGCTGCACTACTTGGTTTTGACTTCACCATCATCATCTCACAGAGATGTTGATCATCTCATCATAGCATCACACAAGTTTTGGCAACTGCCACTATCAAGTACAAACAAGCACATTCTGGAATATGAGGTTCTAAAGGTTAAAAGATACAGTATGCTATCAAGAGCAGCTTGCCTAGAAAAATTAAGTATAATTATGTAGAGGGAAAATTAGACTTTAATGAAATACAAGAAACTTCAGGTGTTTCTGATAAAAAAAGACCCCAGCTGATCTGAAACTATGAAAAGTCAACATAGGAATCAAGAGAAACAAATAACTAAATATGTCTGAGCAATTGGAAAGGACAATATAACAATAAAGTGGTCACATTCATCGGAACCAGTTACCAGTCAAAGGAAATTAGAACATGAACACACACATACACAGAGTTTGAGATAAAATACATTGAGTCAAAGGTAGTCAGCTGAATACGTTGAACAGGGAAATAGGAGAAAAATGAAAAGAGAGAGAAAGGAATAATACAAAATATTATATATGTAAGATATATATTATATATATAATATAAAAATAATAATAAGAGAGCAGATCCAGGGAGGAATTGTTCATAATGAAATAAATTAAAGCCTTGAAGGGTGAGTTGTGAAGGGAGTAGGAAGAAGGAAGGAAGAGAAAGAAAAAGAAAGAAAGAAAAAGAAAAGGCGTAAAGAAGCAGAAGCAGGTTGCATCAAGCATAGTTCACTGTACACATTCCTAACTCAACCCATTCTTCTTTGTAAAGAAAGAGGCAAAAGGAAAGGAGAGGAAAAAAATATAAAGGAATAGAATGGAAGGAAATATACAATTAATGACCATAACAGTCAATGTGGATGGTATAAACTCACCCACTAAATGCTTAGCAAATTTTTAAAAATGAATTAATATTCAAAAAGTGCTTAACACAATGCCTATCATGTAGTAGGTACTTAAATGCTTATTCCACTACATTCTAGTACAAATCTGGTGATGGTAAAAAGTTAGGTGGGATAACTATCCAACATGGTCTTAACAAGCTAGAATATAGGGCTGAATCTAATAAAAGAAGATTTGATAGAGCTAAAGGGAGTCCCACACAGCTTAAAAATCAGTTTCACAAATATGAAATGTGCAAGACATGGACAGATAGCTTGTCTGAAAAATATTCAAGATTTGTACAAGTGCAGCATGACTCAACAGTGTGATATGGTAGCTAGGAAAAAAACCCTAATGCTATTTTAGTCTTGACTTCTTAACACTTAGAGAAATCCAAAATTAGAATTGGGTGACAGCGGAGACACTGGGCTCTCCCTCAATGGAAGTCTTCAAGTCAAAGCTGCATGACTTTGGAAACATTGTAGAGATGATTATTGTTCAAAAATTTCTTGGGTCTGACCTTTAAGGTCTCTTTCAATACTGAGATTTTGTGAGTTGGTATTCATCTGATTAGTTTTGGCCCACTGTTCCAGTCTATCACGTTCATTTTAGATCTCAGTGTCCTCATCCATCATGTTAGCTATCCTTCAAATTTTGTGTTGTGCAAATCTATATAGATATACTATTGATGCTCTCATCCAAATAACTGATAAAAATGCTGAACAAAACCAGGTTTTGGGGCAGAATCCCATGGCCCTCTACTCAGTGCTACTTAAACTGTGCATTGAGACTCCATATGATGGCACAAAAATTTGGCAACAGTAAAAACTTTCTGAATGTTCACCCAAAATTAATTCAAAACCCAACACTGAGTGAATCCAAGGTGTTCCTGGCATCACTTGCCCATGTTGCATCTTGGAATTTCACTGCAGCCTTGGTTCTAAGCACAAATCATGTGCACTTTGCATTGTACAAGCCCTTAGGCCACTGGTCCTGAAATGGGAAAAGGGGTCAGAAGTGGAAAAAGTTTAAGATGCCCTGTACTAGAAGATGAGGATGCTAATGATGACGAAAAATCAACATACCAAATAATAATAATATAAAATACTTATAATTAAGTGCTATTTTTATTGCTTTAAGGTTCTCCAAGTGAACATATATTGTCTCTTATTTGATCCTCACTGGATCTCACCAGTCACCTCCTAGACTCGGGAGGTATTTATTAACAATCTTTGGGTAGGGTTGTTCTGCTAGGTCTGAACCTACCTAACTATACAAAGAACAGATAAAATAACTCAGAAGAGAAGAGTAAGAGTTAAATCAATCTTAAAATATCTGTAGGCCTGGTGCTATACTCTGAAGAGAAGGAACTCCCTTTCCTGTTATAGAAAAGAGCTACTCGACTAGTTGTTTCATTATTCTGGGAGACTGGATTAGAATCATTAACTGAAACCATATAAGGTTACAGAATCATAGATTTAGGGTTAGAGACCATCTAGTCCAATCATCTAATTTTGCAGAGGAGGAAACTGAGGCAAGGCACGTTAAGTGACTTGCCAAAGGTCCCTCAGTTAATAACAATCAAAGGCAAGATTTGAATCCAGGTCCTCTGAATTCAAAATCAGCATTCTTTGCCTTGTATAAGCTGCCTCCCGAGGTGACAAGGAAGCAGATTTTGCTTCACCTTAAGAAAGGACTAGTAACTAGAACTGGCTATCCAACAATGAAACAGCCCTCTTTGGGAATGTTTCTGTCAGAAGTCTATAAATGAAGACTGGAAGATCACGTTTCAGGGATCCTATAAGAAAGATTTCTACATGAGATAAGAGGTAGGACTATATGATATCAAAGGTCATTGAAAACTCTAAAATATTATTATTCCAACTTGCAAGTCAGGAGCTTACACTACTTTTCTAATGCCTGAGGCCGTGTGTGTGCTTCCGTGTAGCTGTTCAATCGGATTCACCAAGTTTTGTGGAGCAGGATCATTCTTGAAATCATTGAAGGTGAAATGTATGTTGAAGTCGTCAGAATACTGCATCAGAGAAAACTGGCAAGAGGTGAGGGAGAATGTCTTGGATTACTCTGGAGAAGGTGCCCCTATTCAGAGCCCCTCTTCAAAAAGGCTAGATACTGACTCCAATCCTATCATACTTTTGGAAATGATTTGCCTCTCCAGCTTTCCTCCCCCACAATTCATTCTTTTCACCTAGTCACTTAGCATTCTTTCCCTACTCCCACTCCTACTTGTTTTAAGTAACAGAACTTGGGTGTGTGCAATTCACCTTACAATGCTCACCTGCGTATTGGTTCCCTTGAACTGGTCCATCACTGTTATGACAAAATTCTTCATCTGGTAAAATTGACGATCACGAATGCTACCAGAGCCATCAATAAGGAAGACAATATCATTTGCTTGCTTTGGACACTCTGGCGAAAATCAAGAAGAAGAAATATTACTTCTAAATAATAAAAAAAAAAACAGAGTTGGAAGAAAAAATTTTGGACTTTAGAACATCATTCATTGAAATCTCCATAACCTTAATCCCTAAATTAGTTCATTGTCACTCAAGAACACAAATACCTGGTTTCTTTCCCAGAAACTTAGTTCATTGTCTCTGAGCATACCTGTATCCCTGAACTTCCTTCCCTTCTGAGTATAGATTTCTAAACTTTACCTCAAAAGTTTAATGAATCTAAGATTTCATTGATGTGGCTACTTCTTCTATCAGTGTAGAATGTAACCCATCCATGTGTTCTCATCTTGTGTTATTGTTTTTGGTTTTTAAGACTTGAAAAAAATTTGTATTGATATATTTTGTTTTTAATATCACCTATATTTCTCAGTGGATCTGCTAGCTATTGCAATGGAGAGTGTTCTGGGCCTGAAGTCAAAAAGATGCATCTTCTTGAGTTGAAATTTGATCTCAGACATTTCCTAGCTGAGGCAAATCACTTAACTCTCCCTGAGTTTCCTCATCTGTAAGCTGGAGAAGTAAATGGCAAATCACTCTAATATCTTTGCCAACAAAACCCAAGTGGAGTCACAAAGAGTCGAACACAATCGAAGTGATTCAGTGACAACAAAAATATTTCCCAGGTATCTCCTCTTGCCCCTCCCAGAGAACCATGCTTTACAAAAAGAATTAAAAAAAAGTAGAAGAAAAATCTCTAGTTTAATAAACCTAATATATCGAAATTTTTTTACTTTACATTCGGTTATATGCCCATTGTTTCCCATAACTGCAAAGAAAATAAGATTCTTTCTCATATTTTCACTGGGGGCCAATTTCAGTCTTTAAAATCTCAACAGCATTCATTTTCAATTATTTTGCTGTTCTTTTCATGTACATTGCTGTAGTCAGTTTATATTTTGGGTTTTTTGGTTCTATTTACTTCATGTAAGACTTTCAAAGCTTCTTTGTATTGGTTCATCATATTCAAATTCTCTTACAATACAATAATATTTCATTACATGTATGTATCACAACTTATTTAGTCATTCTACCATTGATAGACATCTACTATGCTTTGAGTTCTTTGCTGCTACAAAAAGTAGTGATGTTTATGGGCCCTTCTTTCTGTCATTGACTTCTTTTGTATAAATGCCATCAGTAGGAGGGTCAAAGGATATGGACATTTTAGTCACTTTTTTAGGATAATTGCAAAATTTCCTCCAGAATGTTCACACCAATTCACAGTTCCATCAACAATGCATTAGTGCTCTGATTTTTCACATCCTTCCAATATTCACATACCAACCTCTGTCATCTTGGCTAACTTTCCAAGGGTGAGATGAAGTCTTAGAGTTATTTAATTTATATTTCTCTTAATATTAGCAATTAGGAGCTGTTTCATGTGGTTTTTGATAGCTTACAATTCTTCTTTGGAGAATTGCTTGTTGCTGTCCCCCAACCACCTATCTATCCATTAGGCAATGACTTTAAATCCGTGTTCCCCCAGTCCATGTTCTCCTTTAGGTGTTCCTTAGAAGCACTACTCAATGCTCTAGAGGCCTTCCTGTGGGTGTTTTTACATTTCATAGGTACTAGAGCAGCATCCACGCTGTTATTTTTTACTCTTAACACATTTACCCCAGCCCCTTCTCCAGTCCTACATTTCCTCTATAGAAGGGGTTCTTAATCTTTTTTGAGTCATGGATACCTTTGGCATTTTGGTGAAGTCTATGGACTCCTCAGAATAAAGGTTTTCAAAGCACAAAATAAAATATATAGGATTGCAAGGAAACCAATCATATTAAAATACAGTCTTCAAAATAGTAGAAAAACCAGCTCAACGGACCAAGGTTAAGAAGCTCTAGCTTTTCTCACTCTATTTCATGTCCTTAGGTTTATTCCATTTCTTTCTCTCCCTTTTTGTCCTTCTCTTCTTTATGCTCTGTTCCTTGGCAAGGTCTCTAGTTTCCCTCCAATGTGTTATTTAAACTGTTAGCAAATTAATCTTCCATGAGTATAAATCTAGGGGCAGCTAGGTAATGCAGTGGTTAAATACCAGGCCTCAAGTCAGGAAGACTCAATCTTCCTGAGTTCAAATCTGGCCTCAGACACTAACTAGCTGCATGACCCTGGGCAAGTTACTTAACTCTGTTTGTCTCAGTTTCCTTATCTGTAAAATGAACTGGAGAAGGGAATGGCAAATCATTTCAATATCTTTGCAAAGAACACCCCAAATGGGGTCATGGAGAGTCAGACATGACTGAAATGACTGAACAAACATGATAAATTTAACCAGAGCATTCTTCTGTTCTGCCAATACTTAGCATAATGCTTAGCATACTTGAAGGTGTCACTATTCAAAACCCTGCAATGGCTTCCGATAGCTTACCAAATAAAGTCCACATACCTTAGACTGACTGACACAAGTTGACGCAATCTTCTTAAAGTCTTTTCATCTTCATGACTTCAATTATTATTTTGTGATTCTCAAATCTAGGTTCTTGTTCTTTAGCGCCTGACCCTTCATGACCCCCTTTGCAATTTTCTTGGCAAGGGTGCTGGAGTGATTTGCCATTTTCCTTCTCCAGACCATTTTACAGATAAGAGAACTGAGGCAAACAGAGTTAAGTGACTTGCCCAGAATCACACAGCTAGTAAATGCCTGAGGCCAGATTTGAATTCAGGAAGATGAGTCTTCTTGACTCCAGGTCCAATACTCTACCTACAATGTTACTTAGCCCTTAAGTTCTTACCATAAGAGTTTTTTCACATTTGTATTTCTAGCACCCTACAAAACACTTCTGCTTGAAATCTCTGGGATCATGGACCCAACATGCCCAACACTGAGTTTATCTTTTCCCCAAAATCTAATCTTTTCCTCACTTCCCAGTTTCTGCCAATGCCAAAGCCATTCATCCTGTCTTCCATATTTGAAATCTCATTTTGATTCTTTGATTTTTTTCTTCTCTTTCATCTCCCACATTTTATCAGCAATCAAATCTTATTGCTTCTATCTCAAAAATCTATCTGAACACTGCTCTCATCCTATTTATTTCCATGGCCAACAACCTATTCATATTCAATTTAAATTAGAGTACAACCCTATTTCATTACATTCATGTGCCACAATCTACTTACCCATTTGACAGTTAATGGGCATTTATTATTTTTCCAGTTCTTTGTTACTACAAAAAGTACTTGCCATATGTGGGACCCTGCTTGGTGTACACGCCCAGCAGAGAGCTCTCAAGACTCAGGTCTTTCTAATTCTAACCCTAATGTTCTATCCACAGGACCTCCTAGCTGTATTTGTGTCTGCATGCATGCGTGTGTGTATGTGTCTGAATTATCTTTACAAACTTCAGCCAAAATAACGTATTACATCAGATGAACTATAGAAGCAGTTATGAGAATCTAGTTGTCTTCTTTTTAACCAGATGTTGAAGAGATTTGCAAAAAAAAAAAGTTAATGCCACTTTATATATTTTTTGTTTTTGTGGAAAACACAGGTTTTTTTCATAAACTATGTTATGTTAACAAGTAATGGGTTTGTTATTGTCATTTTAAAATGAATGAATAAATACATATTTTTAAATTGATCAGTTTTAATTTCTAATATGGTAAATATTGATAGAAATAACCCACAAAAATAAAAGCTCTTTAGTATGCCCAATAATTTTTAAGAGTTTAAAGGGATCCTGAGACCCCCAAAATTTGAGAACTATTAGCCTATAGCATGCCAGTAGCCTCCTAACTGGTCATCCTATCCATAGCCTCCCTCCAATTCATCCTTCACCTCTATTAACTCATCTTTTTAAGGCACAGATCTTACTGTGTCATTCCTCTGCTCAAAACTTTTCAATGACTCCCAGTAGGTCGCTGACTAAAGTCCATATGTCTTGGACTGGTACTCGAGGTCTTCTATACTTAGTCACAATGTCCTTTTATTGAAATGTTGGCTACCCTTCATGACTTTCATGAAGTCTTACTGTTCCCCCATAGTTACCACTTCCCTCTACCTCTGCCCAGTTAGAAATAATTTCTTTCTGGGAAGAATACTTTTGTACCCCTCTTGGGCTTTATTTCTTATTCCATTCTTTACTATTTATAAAGTTACAGTAGAAAGAAGTAATGTGACATAAAGATTTGAGTTCAAGACTTATCTCTGATGCTTACTAGCTGTGTGACCTGGGAGAGTCATTTAATCTTCAGGTTACTGCCTAAGATAGATCTCTTAGCCATAGATGGGTACATTGGTGGAAGGAATTTCCAAGATGGGAGTTCCCTGTGCTGACAAAATTACAGACTCTTTGTGTATCCAGGCATATGGTAGATTTATATATATGGTAGATTTACATTAACTCCAAGAGAACAAGAACTTTGACTTAATGGTCTTTGTAACTTCCCAGTGCCTGTATATAATACATAGTATGCACTTAATAGTAAAAAAAGTATGAATGAGTGAATGAATATATGATATATAGAAGGCACTTAATAGTATTGAAATAATGAATGAATAAATGAATCTTTGTTCTGGTTGGGACTCAGGACACTATGGACCTCAGGAAAGATCACCTGGGATGGTGCTGACCTGGCTCTGAGTTGTCTGATATCCTCTAGGACTGAATTTCAGTTTTCTAACAACCCCTATTAGCATAATCATGTGTCCCATATTGGAAAGAGGCATATATACACACATACATATATATCACTAATATTATGGATATTAAATATGATGTCATATCAGGTGAATAATCCTTACTTTCCCAGGACCCTTCAACATACACACACATACATACACACACACACACACACACACATACACATACAAACACTTATCAGTTCAACTCACAGCCTTGTGGTTACTCTTTTCATATCCTCCACACAAGAATCTGCGTACCCTAACACTGACTTACCTTGTAGAGATATTGGGAAATTACCCTCTTGTTTCAGGTTTGAATCTAGCATGAAGCACAAGCCATTTATGTATGCATTCTCCTTGCATGTTCGTTGCACTGTAGGACCACAGGCCTGGGAGCAGAAGGAATTGGAGGGGAATTCTACCAAACATCAACTTTTTCCACATTTAGACATTTTGCTGTCCAGCCTCCACCCTTCCCTGCCCTCTAGACTCCATGATACTCCCTTTATTCAGGCTGACTTACCAAAAGCTGTGAGGGGTTTACTCCAGTAGCCAGAGTGAGTCCTAGGGACATGTTTACTGCCTCTGGGGGGACTGGGGAGACACAGACATGCATTG
This sequence comes from Potorous gilbertii, assembly GCA_028658325.1. Taxonomy (NCBI): domain Eukaryota; kingdom Metazoa; phylum Chordata; class Mammalia; order Diprotodontia; family Potoroidae; genus Potorous; species Potorous gilbertii. The sequence goes on along the minus strand of JAQQSK010002088.1, from coordinate 13,443 downwards.
AGTGTGTTGTCAAATATTTGGGCTTCTGCATAGCTAAGTTGAGAGCTACAGGGGAGATTGCCTCAGTTCTAAGAAATAGGTAGGGTCTGGAAAATCCAAGGGAAAATATTTATGTGTATAGGTTTGGGGAATTTTTGGGGGAGGGGTGTGTGGAGTGGGCTGATGGTTAGGGATGGAAGAGTATAGTAAGGGTAGGAAAGTGATGAGTTAAATGGTGGGGAATAGGAAACCTGAATTCTAGAGGGGAAGCTCAATCTGTGAGGGAGAACAAAGACTAAGGAGCAGGGTAGCTGGCTTCTCTGGTATATAAAGTCCTGCAGTAGAAAGAAAGCAAAGATACAGGGTGGGCTCCCAGGTCAGGGATTTTTTTACTCACCTGTAATGGGAATGGGTATACAGGTCCTAGTACCAAATTCACATTTGTAGATTCTTCCTGTTTGGTTGGTTGATATTCTCTCTAGGGGTGCCCCAATCACTACTCTGTGGGGAAAAGGTTGAATCTAATACCACAGGGGAGAAGGTGTGTAAAAGACCTCCCACTTGGGTGACAGTAGAGAATGGAGGAGAAAGCTGTATTTTCTAGCAAGAATGGGGAAGGGAAAGGTTAGAGCACATAATCAAGGGTAGAGAAGGGAAAGGCTTTCACAGAGAAAGAATTACCATAATCCATAGTTTTGATTTAATTCTTGCATAATTCTTGATTCTGAGTGAGAGAAGATTGTGGCTTTTCTCCTGAACTATTAGAAATGGAGAAAACATTTGAGATCCAGGAGGAGGGTGGGAGTGGAGGGAGGGATAAAGGTTGTGTATACAAAGGTTTCTCCAGATCTCTTAACTCGCAAGTTATAGGCTTATAGATTTAGGATTGAAAGGAATCTTAGAGATCCTAGAAGTCATCTAGTTCAATCTCTTCATTTTATTGTGGTTGGTTAATTGTTTTTTCAACTCTTTGTGATCCCATTTGGGGTTTTCTTGGGAGAGATACTGGAATGGTTTGCCATTTCCTTTTCCAGTTCATTGTACAGATGAGGGAACTGAGGCAAACACGGTTAAGTGATCTGCCTAGGGTCACTCTGACAGTAAGCGTCTGAGGCCAGATTTTAACTCAAGAAGAGTCTTTCTGACTTCTATTCATTTTTGCACCACCTAGGTCCCCATTTTACAGATGAGGAAACTGAGATTCTTACCCAGCTTGCTCGAACTGAACCACACTCTGCCCAAACCCAGGTCCATTTTCCTTGAAGACTGTTGGATTCTCAGTGTCCAAATTGAAACTGTGACAAAAGACAAGTCCTGGAGAGAGGAGTGGTAGGAGATGATTTGGAGAGCAATTTGTTCTCCTTATACTTCTCCAGTAGAACCTGCTGCTTTCCAGACCTACTCTGTTGTTCCACAGACAGATGTTTGCCATCATTGCTTGTCTCTATCCTCAGTCCCACTCCACTCTAAGGTTATGTTAGGACCATTTCTCCTAGCTCTTGGGTTTCTAGTAGTAGGAAGACTTTCCTTTCTCTGTCTATTGCTTTGCCCAATATAGTTTTCTTCTTTCTACTCTATTGTGTAATTTCCCCATTAAACAATTAGAGTTCCCTTCCTTTCTTTTACCCTTCACTATTTTCCTCCTCCCCTAAAAAAATTATACATGAAAGTAAAATAGCTAGTTTACTCCTATCCTTCCTCTTCCAGAAATCAGGTAACAAAATTTAGTTCTACTCCAAGCCCTTCTCCTCCTCTTCCTGGAAAAAATAAATCGACCACAATAGAAAAACACTTTGGTGTACTCTCAGTCCTATCCAAGGGTTCTTAACCTAGAGTCCATGGATTCCTAAGGTGTCAGGGGATAGATTTTCTGGGGGTCTGTGAATTTGGGTGGGGCAAGTAATTACATCTTTATTTTTACTTAACCTTTAACTGAAAATTAGCATTTTCTTTCCTTCAACTTGTAAAAAAAATTCTGAGGAGTCCTTAGGTTTCAGTTGATAGAGCTCTGGTCCTAGAGTCTGAAAGACTTGGGTTCATATCTCACCTCAGATACTTACAAGCTTGGGCAAGTCATTTAACTTCTATTTGCCTTAATTCCCTCAACTACAAAACAAGCACAAATCATTAGTCTATCTTAATAAACCATTGTATTATGTTATAAAGTACATAAGTTTTATAGAATAGTATAGAATAATTATTATACATCTACCTTACAGGGTTTTTGGGAGGATCAAATAGAAAAATACTTTTAAAGGGATTAGCATAGTGCCGGGCATATGATAGATGATAAATAAATGTTTATTCTCTTTCCTTCCTAGACTGCCAAAGAGGTCCATGGCACACAAAAAAGTAAAAAAAAACAAACAAACCCTTTTTGATTCCTTTTCCAAACAGGTTTTTAAAGCCCTAATCCCTGCCTTAACACCAGCTCTCAGTATCTAGAGTCCTATCCGTTACCTCACTCTCTGTTCTTATTGTATGCTGGTAAATGTCTAACAACTGAAGACTAAGCAACTCTAACAACTCTAAAGATGTATGCACAGTGCACATTTCCATTTAATCTGCATTATTAACATTTTCTTCATCATTTTCTTAAAATCTAGATAAGCCACAAAACAATAAATCAAGCTCTTATTTCCAAGATATAAATGCTCACACCGAAAGTTTAACAATGGCTAGAGTAAGGTCTGACTCCAGCATCCCCTGTCTCTATTGCTTGCCTTATTCTCCATTTCTATTTATGCATATTCAGCTCCCCTCTCAGTTCAACAAGTCCCTAAGATTTCTGACCTCTCCCTCCATCTGAAAGCTTCTTCTATTGTTCCAGTTCTGAGGGACCCTTACTCACCTGTTAGCAGGAAAAAGGCATGTGAAGCTATGGCTGGAGTCTGCCCCATTGTGATACTCCAGGTTTCAGAGCTGTTTCTAAACAGCAGCTAAAAAAACAGAATAAGAAGATGGAGGAACAACAATGACCAAAAAAAAAAAAAAAAGTGGGCAGGAGGAGCAGCTAGGGCGGAAGAGGGTGGAGAAAGAAAAGAAAGAAATTGATTCATTTCCACTCTTGGCACATAGCCTTGACTTTGACTTCCTCCTGGACCTCAGTTATCTTCTTGGTTTATATTCTCTACACAGACCTTACTCCCCAAACCAACACCAACCTCATGTGAAGTAATGGGGATGAAAGTAGATCAACATCATCATTAACATCATCATCACACACACACACAAACAAAAAGAAATAAAAAATAAATTCCAATTAAAAACCAGCTTGCTCATTGCATGGTCATAGGAAACAAACCAAGATAAATAGATTTTGTGTGATTTTTATCTTGGAAATTTCAATATGAACAGGACAGAAAGTCTGCAAAGAAATGAATAGATCCAGAATGGAATGGGACTCAAGAGTTTTCCCCTCTCCACTGGTTTAAAAAAAATGTTTATTTCATTAAATGTTTCCCAATTACATGCAAAAAAAAATGTAGCATTCATTTAAAAAAAATTTTGAGTTCCAAATTCTCCCTTTTTTGCCTCTCCCACCCTTTGAGAGGGCAAGCAATATGATATTGATTATACATGTAAAGTCATAAAAATATATTTTTATATTAGCCATATTGCAACGGAAAATACACAAAAACTCCAAGAAAAATAGAGTTTTAAAAAAAGTATGCTTCAGTCTTCACTCAGATTTCATCACCTCTCTCTCTGGAGATGGGTAGAATTTTCATCATGGGTCTTTTGGAATTGTCATGGATCATTTATTGCCTTGAGCAGAGCAGGTAAGTCTTTCACAGCTGAACATCATTACTATATTTCTGTTACTCTCATGAGATCTTTCATATATATATATATATATATATATATATATATATATATATATATATATATATATATATATATATATATATGGAGAGAGAGAGAGGTTGAGCTAAATATGAAGGGATAACATCTGAAAAATAAAATTGTGTTGAAAGCAATGTACTGTAAGAAAGAGAAAAGGAGAGGTAGAATGTAGTAAATCATCTCACATAAAAGAGGCAAGAAAGAGCTTTTACAATGAGGGAAAGAGGGGGAAGGTGAGAAGGAATAAGTGAGCCTTACTCTCATCAGATTTCGCTTAAGGAGGGAATAATATACACACTCAAATGGGTATGGAAATCTATCTTACCCTGCAAGAAAGCAGGGAAGAAGGGGAAAAGAGAGCAGGGATAATAGAAAGGAAGGAAGATGGGGGAAGGGATAATCAGAAGCAAACACTTTTGTGGAGGGACAGGTCCGACAGGATAGAGGGAAATACAGTTTGTCTTTCACAACATGACTGTTATAGAAAAGTTTTGCGTAACTACACATGTATAACCTATACTGAATTGCTTGCCTTCTCAATGACGGTGGGTGGAAAGGGAGGAAAGGAGAAAATGTGGAACTCAAAGCTTTAAAAAATGAATGTTAAAAATTATTTTTACATGGAAGTGAGAAATAAAATATGCAGGCAATGAGGTATAGAAATCTATCTTGCCCTATGGGAAAAATAGAAGGGAAGGGGAGAGGGTGATAGAAGGGAAGGCAGATTAGAGGAAGGGATAATCAGAATGTGTGCTGTCTTCAGGTTGGGGAGGAGAGAGATGGGTAGAAAACTTGAAATTCAAAATCTTGTGGAACTTAATGTTGAAAACTGAAAATATATAAATTTAATGAAGAAAAAAACCAATATTGTTGTTACTGTGTACAATATTTTCCTGGTTCTGCTTATTTAACTTTGCATTAGTTCATATGTCATCCCAAAGTCTTCTGAAACCATCCTGTTTGCCATTTCTTACAGCACAATAGTAGTTCATCATATTCATGGAACACAGTCATTCCCCAATTGATGGTCATCTTCTCAATTTTCAATTTTTAGTCGCCCCAAAAAAGAACTACCATAAATATTTTGGTACAGATAGGTCCTTTCTCCTTTTTCCTGATCTCTTTGGGATACAGACCTAGTAGTGGTATTGCTGGGCTGGATCAAAGAGATTGTACAGTTTCATAACCCTTTGGAAGGAGTTCCAAATTGTTCTCCAGCATGGTTGGGCCAGTTCACAAATCTATCACCAGTACATTAGTGTCCCTAGTTTTCCCCATTTTCTCCAGTGTTTGTCATTTCTTTCTTCGTTCATGTTAGACAATCTAACAGGTGTTGAGGTAATGTCTCAGAACTGTTTTAATTTGCATTTCTCTAATCACTAGTGAATTAGAGCATTTTTCCATATGGTTATTATTGATAACTTTGATTTCTTCCTCTGAAAACTAACTGTTCATTTCTTTGACCACTTGTGAATTTGATAATGACCCAGTCTCTCTTTAATAGGAAAGAACCTTGCTGCATGCCTTAAGGTCTAATCCAGGGGTAGGGAACCTGCAGCCTCAAGGCCACATGTGGCCTTCTAGGTCCTTGGGTGTGGCCTTTTGACTGAGTTCAACTTTCACAGAATATATCCTTTTATTAAGGGGATTTGTTCTGTGAAGTTTGGATTCAATCAATGGTTCCCCAACCCCTGGTCTAATCAAGTTCGTCTGCTCTTGGTGGGAGAGAGAAAGAAAAAATGGTCTTTACACCTCAGTTTCTGATTCGTATTATCTACTCAAGTTTCAAGTGGAGAAGGAGGAGGGAATCAGGGAAACAGAGATTGGATTCTCTGCTTGAATCTGCCAGCCTTCCTCCCTCTGTGGTGCATGGCAAGAAGAATGCCTTCTCATAAAGGCTTCCAACTTCTTTCTCCCAGCCAAAACCACCATCCCAGAAATCTAAGTTAAATCTTATCACCAACTGGTGAATTCTGAATAGGGTCTGATTGAGTCTCTTGTCACCATAGTCTCCATAGGTGCTATGCAAAAAATTATAGGTAGCCAAAAGTGTAATGAGCTGCCTTGGCAGATAGTGAGTTACACATCACTATAGGTATGCAAGAAGCAATTGGATAAGCAATTTTTGGGAATGTAGTAGAAAGGAATCCTATATACGTAAGGGTAGGACTAGATGACCTCTCAGGTCTCTGACAACTGTGAGTGTCTGTGATTCTCTGACTTGGTTTCTCATCTTTTGAACCTCCTAATCTAAAATACAGGTACAGAAAATCTAGGTCCACTTAAATAGCTTTCAAAGGGGCTGCTTCTTCAGCCCCTAGAAACACTATCAACTTTCAGCCAGAGGCTTCTACCCCAAGGCATCCTAGAGGCCATTTGAGTGGTAATCATTGTCTGAGACAAAGGTAACATTTTGAAAGATGTCTGTAATGCTTCAGCCTCTGAATCAAGATCTATTCACTGGGGAAAAATGCCATTTTCACGTGGCTGCTGTTGAGGTTTACACTGTCCCATCAAGGGAAGTTTCTTGATTCCTTCAAGGGAATGGGGTGCCCTTTTTCAGCAAGGAGCTGCTTCCCCACCTCTATTCCATGATAGTAAGACAAATCCTCCTGAATCACAGTGATGGTGTCTATATTTTCTAAATCAACAATAGAGATCTGCTAAAGGAGACTTTTTACATTCATTAAAAATATACTTTCTTTTGGTTAATTGAGACTCTCCGAATTAGTAAAAGATGTATAAATTATTCATATCCATTGAACCAGCAAGTTTGCTATTGAGCACATACTTCAAGAGGATAGAAAGATCCCACACAAAAAAAGTTATAGCTATACTTTTTATAATGGAAAAAAACGTGAATCAAAGTAGGGCCTATCAGTGGGAGAATAGCTAAACAAATTGCACTGTAGTAATGCAATACACTATCACTGTGCCATTAGGATTAGTGAATATGAAGAATTCAGAGAAAAATCACCAGAAACGGTGCATGATGATGAAAGCTGAATTGCAATAACAAGCTACAAAAGGACTACAGTTATGTAAGTCAATCAAAATTAAAATATTTCTTAAAACAAAGCCTGTTCCTGGAAAATATATAATGAAATACACTTCCCTCTGGTCAGTAGTGCATATCTTTTCAGATATGTTTATTATTTGACTTCGTTGGAGTTTTGTTGCTGCTACTTTGTTGTTGTCCTTACAAAGCGTGGTTCAGTGTTGGGTTGGGGTGAATCCTGAAAAATGACTATGTTGTTAAGAAAAGGGATTATTGATAAAACACTAAAAAAGGAAATGCTATATGCATATTCTTCATCTCCATAGTGGTGTTCAGTTGCTTCAGGTGACAGAGTAGAGATGCTGGAACCATAGTCCCTCACCCAATGAAAATTCCTGAATACTGGCTTCCACTTCACAGATCCTCTCCCTTCCTACTATCTATGCCTCCCAACAAAAATACTTCTTCAACTGGTCATCAATAATAGCCAACGTGAGCACAGAGAATAGTGTACCCTACTTGGGAGTCTAGTCACTGTCACAAAGTGTTTGCAGTAGAGGGTCATAGGATTACCCAAAGGGGATTAATCATTCTCCATACTTAGAATAGCTGGGCACCAAGGTAAGCTGCTACTGACACATCTATCATAGAACATAGGAGAGAAGTAGATCAAGCTCTCACTTCCTTTCCCCTGACCCAGAGCTCTGGTTCATTTGGCAATTCAATTCCATTCAAAATAATTCAATTCAGCTCAACAAGTACATAAAAAGTTCTTGTCGCTGTTGTTGACAACAAGATTCTTAAAGAGGAAAATCTAGGAAGTCCTAGGTTCAAGTTCCTCCCAGTACACGGTAGCTATTTGAACAACTATTAACAACTTCCTAAAACTATAAATTGGGGTTGGATCCTCCCCACTTCTGCCCCGCCCCCCAAAAAAGACAAACAAGAAAGTACAAAGAACGACGAGATGTGCTGGGTATACAGAGATCAACAAGCAAAGATGTCCAGTTCCTACTTACAAGGAACTTCCTTACATTCCTACTAGAGATCATAATCACTGGAATGGTCCCTAATGACCCCCACAAGGGGGCTGAGCCCCCTACAAACTAGGAGACAGGACCAATATACATGAAAGTTAGCTAACAATAGGAGGCAATACATGCCATAGGCCAAATGAATGATACTTACTTTCACTAATTCTATGTGTGTTTGTCCTCTGTTGCCAAAGACCATGGCATCAGAGAAATAATGACATGACTTGTACTTGACTTTGTTTTGAGTGAGGGAGGGCTGTGCAGGTCACCAGCCTCACTTCTCCTTCAGAGGCACCTGAATCCAGTGACTAAATATTCATTAGGATGACTGGAGATGACCCAGGATGAGGCAATTGGGGTTAAGTGACTTGCCCAAGGTCACACAGCTAGTGAATGTCAAGTGTCTGAGGTGAGATTTGAATTCAAGTCCTCCTGACTCCTTCACCACCTTCAAGGCCCTGACGCCCTCCTCCCTCCAGGCTCCCTCCACCTGCTGAGGAGAGCTAGGTAGTGGTGTCCAGTGGGACACTTGAGAGTAAGAAGAGAGGAACTCTTCCCCATCCCCCAGAGGGGCTTCCTTCTTTTTTTTCCTGATTTTGGTTACTAATTCTGTAGAAATTAGAACAAGGAAGAGATTGAACTGGGTTGGAGAGGTCAAGGAAGGCCTCTCAGAGGATAAGAGGCCTCAAGGGAGGGTTAGAGCTGCTGATCCAATTCATTTCAATTCAATAATCATTTTTAAGCACCTGCTCTGTGTCAGGCACTTGCTAGGTGCTGAGGCAAAAACAAAAATGAAAATAGTCTGCCCTCACAAAGTTTTTGTTTTACTTGGAGAACCAGAAAGAAGAGAATGGGGTGATCCAGGTAGAGGGAACTGCAGGAGCAAAGGCACAGAGGTGAGAGGATATTCTCAGTGACAGTAAGACCAGATTGACAAGTGTACAGGGAATGTCTGAACAGAGTGGTAAAATTTGGGGTTGGGGATAGATTTTGAAGATTCTTAAAAGCCAGGCTAAAGCTTTTGTAAGTTATTTTATGGAAAAATGGGGGAGCCATTAGAAGATCTTGAACCCGGGAGTGGTATAATCAGAGTTGTGAATTGGGAAGATCAGTCTGGTTGACCACAATGGGTGGAGAAGCAGGACGGCTGGATGGAGGTAGAGGCTCCTTTCCTCCTAGTGAAGTCAGTAATTTCTAGGGACTGAGTAATGTGCTAAGGGCTCAGAAGCTTTGACTTTCATTCAGCTGCCTCTTCCCTCAAATCCAGAACTGAGAATGGTGGCTGGTGGTTGAAAAATAAGAGTAAGTGTATTCACATCTTGATGCCTTAAAGCCTACTGTTCCACCTGGCTTGCAATTTATTTTTAGACGTATTTGAATGACAGTTTCTATGCCAAGACTGTACAATTTAATACTACCCCTCTACTTTGTCCTCACAACTACTACTGATTATTTGTTTCTGTGTCTGTCTGCCTGTCTACTTGTCCATCTTTCTCTCTGCCTTTGTTTCTGTCCCTCTAGTCTATCTCATCTGTTAAGGCTGAACATAAGCCTCTTATCCTCCATGAGGCCTTCCTTGACTACTCCAGCCCATAATGACTTCTTCCTTGCTCTAATTCCTACAGTGTTAGTGAAAGGAAGTATCGTTCATTTGGCTCAGTGCACATGTTACCTCCCGTCTCCTATCTCCCCTCTCTCTCTCTGTCTCGGTCTTTCTGTGTGTGTGTGTGTGTGTGTGTGTGTGTGTGTGTGTGTGTGCGCGTGCGTGCGTGTGTGTGTATGTGTGTGTGTGTATGTGTGTGTGTGTGTGTGTGTGTGTGTGTGCATGCGCGCGCATATAAGTTTCAAAAATAAAGCATACACTGCATAGCAGTACTGCTAGCTGACAGAATTTCAGAATGGGTAAATAAAACCTAAATAGAAAGCAATATGTAAGTTACTGATGAGCTTGTACCCACTGTTAACTGGGGTAGGGGAGAGAGTGACCTCAATGATGCAGAAAGCATCCCCAGAACTACCCTCTCATTTGGCCAGCTATCCCCTTCCTGGAGTTGCCACTTCCATTGTATGGCATCAAAGGATTGATTCAGATCTTCTGATGAGTCCTTCATGACTTAATTCTCAGCAACTGGGCCTTCCATGTTAGACTTCTAGTCCCCTCTTCCCACCTTCCTGGTATATTCTATCCATAATTCCTTGTTTTTTTCCCAGAGGAGATCAGCTCTGAGTTTTGGAGGCCTTTCAGTGTGTCTAGTGGTCAAATCTGATGGGGTACTTGGGTGCCAATTCTAAAATCACATGTCTCTTTAAAAGTCACATTCCTCCCTAGCTTCAAAACACTATCCCAGGCAGTGTCTCCACAGCCCAAGGACACAGCCTGCTCCAGAAACAAGCATTATCTCCCTTCCTGCTACAGCAACCAGCTGCATCTATAGAACTATTAATCTGAACTAGCTGTGTACTGATTGGACTGACTGTTTACTAGGTCATAATGACATTTACTACTCACTGACTGATACTTATATATATTCTAGACTTAGACATATGTGCACTCCCTTACATTATCTTGTCTAAGGAGACACTGATGAGAGTAGCCTGGTATTCCTGAGTCAGCTCTGACCATTGGTTGACTTAGTGATGTTTCAGGCTTAAAACCATACCTTTAGGAAGTTCCATCTTGGGCTATTTCCTGATGAACTCTGTGTAAAATGCCTGCACAGTAGATACCAAAAGTGCATGTTCCTTTAAGAACTGACCACTCCTTAACCACTCCCTAATCCCACCCCAAAATACCTAGTTAGCATATTTGGCCCATGTTTCCTATAGAATATCCTATAAAAACTTTTCTTGTACCCCTTTAAGGTTGAAGGTTCCCTAGGAACTCTTGCCCACTGAAAAGCATAATAAATCTTTACCTTGACCTCAACAATGCTTGAGTCTGCAGACTCATTCCAGGTGACCTGCCCCTGACACTCCAGTTTTTGTGGAGGGGTCTCACCCCCACCTCTCCAGCTCTCATCAGATCCACTTCCAAGGCTCTTTACCCCAAAGGATGGGTTATCTGGAAACCACTCAAAAGATAAGAAGCTGTGAGGCAAAATGCATGATTTCCTTTGGCTTTCAAGAAAGAAGGAAATGAAAAAGAGGATGCAGAAGTGACCTTGTGGGTCAAGACCTTGGAGGTTAGGAGTAAACTGGTGGGTTCAGTTCAGTTTTAAGGGTGTAGAGTAACATAAGTGAGACCATTGTACTAAGTGATATGCATGATGGTGAGGGAACCCAGGTCTTTAAATTCAGGCCAAGGACTGAATCTCATTTTTCTACTTAACAGAAAGTATTTTGAAATCTTCCCCACACTTCAAAACAAATACTGGTCAGTATGAGATAGTATAAATAGCCTAATGGGACCAAGTAGCTATTTGACTGTGAGTTAGCTCACCTTTCTGAGTCTGTTTTCTTTTTGGTACCAATATGGGAGTTGAACTAGAATTAATTCAACAAATATTTCTTAAATGCCCTATGTAGCCCATGGCTGGACACTGGGATTAAATAAATATAAATATTTATAATAATATATATATATATATATATATATAAATATAAAATATATATAGCCCAGGAGAAAGGTAATAAGGGCTTGGTTTAATATGGTGGCAATGTGATTAGAGTATCAGAGAATGTATGCAAGAAATACTGTAGGAGAAAGAAGCAACAACAATTGGTAAAATAGAATAGAAATAAATAGAATGAAAGAAAGTGACAAGCTGAGGATGACACTGAGATTGTAAGTATAGGTGACTGGAAGGCTGTAGTGCTCAAATGTAATAGGGAATTCAGAAAAGAAGTGGGTTTGGGGGGAAAAGATATATATAAATAAATAAATATAAAAAAATAAAAATAACCAAAACATTTTTCCTGCCCTTGATAAGTTTATAGTCTACTGAGGAAGAGGCAGAAGAGAAGTATAATATATCCATAAATATGTAAAACACAAAATAATTACAGAAACAAGAAAAAATTAACCACAGTCATTTGAGTTGTCTTGAAGAAAGACAGGAATTTTAAGAAGTACAGCTTAGGAGGGAAAGGAAGGAGGACAGCAAAAGCTCAAAGATGGAGACAGAGAGGCTTTACCATGCATATGTTTAGACTACAGAGTGGATATGAAGGGGAATAATGTATAAAAAGACTAGAAAGATTTTTTTTTCTGATTAGTCATATCTGACTCCTTTGTGACCCCATTTGGGATTTTCTTGGTAGAGATACTGAAGGGATTTGCCATTTCCTTCTCCAGCTCATTTTACAGATGAGGAAACTGAGGCAAACAGGGTTAAATGACTTGCCCAGGGTCACACAGCTAGTAAGTGTTTGAGGTCATATTTGAACTCAGGTCCTCCTACCTCTAGAGTCAGTGTGCTATTCACTGTGCCGCAAAGGGCTAAATTGTGAATGTCTTTCTTTGCAACATTCTCTGTGTATATATTTGACCCTAAAGGTAGGAGGGAACTTCTGGAGTTTATTGAGTATGGAGGTAGCAGGGCTGGGGGGGGAGGGTTTCATAGTGACATGGCTAGATCCTCACTTTAGGCAAGTCATTTTGGCAGCTAACTAGAAAACAGATTGTATGAGGAGGGAGTTGAGTCAGAGAAACCAATTAGAAGGTAATTTATTGCAATAGCCCAGGAGAAAGGTAATACGGGCTTGGTTTAATATGGTGGCAATGTGATTAGAGTATCAGAGAATGTATCCAAGAAATACTGTAGAGAAAGAAGCAACAATTGGTAAATGATCACGTAAATAGAATGAAGAAAAGTGACAAGTTGAGGATGACACTGAGATTGTAAGTATAGGTGACTGGAAGGCTGTAGTGCTCAAATGTAATAGGGAATTCAGAAAAGAAGTGGGTTTGGGGGGAAAAGATTATGAGTTCTGTTTTGGACATGTTGAATCTGAGATTACTTTGGGACATCTGGGGCAGCTAGGTAGTGCAGTGGATAGAGCACCAGACCTAGAGTTAGAAAGACTCATCTTTCTGAATTCAAGTTCTGACCTCAGACACTGTGTGACCCTGTGTAACCCAATTTGCCTCAGTTTCTTTATCTGTAAAATAAGCTGGAAAAAGAAATGGCAAACCCACTCCAGTATTTTGCCAAGAAAACCCCAAATGGGGTTACAAAGAGTTGGATCATGACTAAACAACTTGCTTGTTTGCCATGGGATAGTCAGTTCAAAATGTCAAATAGGCAGTTGGTAGCATGGGATTGGAGCTCTGGAGAGAGACTGGGGTTGCACATATTATTTATTTTTTATTTTTTTATTTTTAATAAATTTATTTATTTAACTTTTTACATTCATTTTCACAAGATTTTGGGTTCCAAAATTTTCTCCCCATTTGTCCCCTCCCCCCACCCCAATACACTGAGCATTCTAATTGCCCATATCACCAATCTGCTCTCTCTTCTTTCATCCCTCCCTTCCCTTACCCCACCTTCTCATTTGTCCTGTACGGCCAGATAACTTTCTATTCCCCATTACCTGTATTTCTTATTTCCTAGTAGCAAGAACAATACTCAACAGTTGGTCCTA